>APFE031594738.1:59575-92189 GCA_000404065.3 Pinus taeda | reverse complement strand
TCCATTATTAGTGCGAATAGACCCAATATGAGATTGTGCATCATTTTCAATCCATTTATGAAAATTATTGAATGTTTGAAAAGCATCAGATTTGTTCTTCAATAAATAAACCCAACATATTCAGGTGTAGTCATCAATAAATGTCATGATATATTTATTTCCATTTGCAGAAGGAATAGGCATTGGACCACATAAATCTGAATGAATGAGTTCAAGTTTTCTATGTGCTCTTGAATGTGAATCATGAAAGGATTATTTGCTATGCTTTCCTAGAATGCAAGTATCACATGGCTTAAATTTCCTAGGAATTGTAGGCAAACCAGCAACGCCATTTTTCTTCAACAAGTGGAGACTTTCATAGTTCAAATGTCCAAATATAGCATGCCATAATAAACTTGATGGAAGTGTACCTTCTTCATGATGAGAATTGTATGAGAAATGTTGTGAATGAGCAGAGGTTCCTTGCAGTTTGAGAAGCCTTTCTTCTTCTATTCCCCTCATGACAAGTGAGTGGTTAGATGCTTTTCTTACCTCAAGCTTGCCATCAAACATATGAATGGAGTGACCTTGCTGGCGGATGTAAACCAAGGACAACAAGTTTATCTTGAGCTATGGAAGATATAGAACATGATGCAGAAGAAAGTCTTGAAGACTAGGCAGTTTAAGCCTGATTGTGCCAAGCCCTGTTGGCTTGATTTTTGATTGATCTGCAAAGTATACTGCTCCATCAACATTGTCAGTGAAATCTTCAAAAAAATCCTTTCTATGAATCATGTGGCAGGTTGCTCTTGAATCAAGCAACCAATCATTTTTCCAAGAAGCAATTGAAGCATTAAATAAATCTTCATTTACTACAATGTTACATTGTGCCACAACATAGTGAGTGGATTCAGGTGCTTTACCTTTGTCTGTATCATCAATTTTACCTTTCTGTTGGTTTCTTTTCTGCTCAATCTTTTCGCATGGTAGCTTGCGTGTAGAGGCATCATGTGATCCATTTCTTTTGCAGCAAATGTAGTGCAAATCTGCCTTTTCTCCTTGAGAATGTCTGCCCCCTTGCCTCTGAAATATCTTCCTCTTCCTCTTCGACCACCTCTTCCTCTTGTAGAATCTTGAGCAGGATGATTTTCTTTATGAGCAAGGCACACAGCGTCTTCAAAAGATTCAGGGGCTATCTTCTTTCCAAAAGCTTTCTCTCTTTCAGAAAACTTTTTCACAAGAGAGTCAAAGGTTATATCTTTGAGATTTCCATTTGCTTGCAATGACTCAAGATAATTGGAGTAAGTAGGATAAAGTGCCTTGAGAAAGTTGATAAGAGGAATATCCAATTCAACCTTAGTGGATTTGATATCATGCATTATAGACTTTACTTCAGATGCAAGAGCAAGAGGTTCATTATTTTGCAGTTCAAGAGTGAAGAGTTTAATCTTGAGTTGAACAACTTTAAGTGCAGAATGTGAATCATAGAGTTCTTTCAGATTTTGTAAGGCTTCAAAGGCAGTTGAATATGACGAAATATGGTGACTCACCTCTTCATTTATAGATCTTGTGATTAATGCATAAGCTTTGTTGTTCTTGTTTTCCCAAATGATGAGCTCTTTGTCTGAGGTAGGATGTACTGGTTCATTGTCTCCGTCTCCGACACATACTCCTTTCCACAACTCATTGAAAATGAGGGTGTGTTTTATCATCTAGGACCATTCGGGATAGTTCTCCTTGCCAATGAGAACTATTCCCACCATGGATATGATTGAATGCATTCTGTAAAAAAAAATTACTTTGGCTGATAGAAAAATATTTCTACCAATATACAGTAAAATTGTACTCAAAAGGGCATTCTCAAAAGATTTCAAATCCACCACATGACCCATATAAATCCATCATTATATAAATCCACCTCATATAAACATCATATAAATCTCATATAAATTTCATATAAATCCACCATATAAATCTCATATAAATTTCATATAAATCCACCATATAATACTTCATATACATCCACCATATAAATCTCATATAAATCCACCATTATATATATATATGGCATACGTCCCCTTTAAAAAACTCAATTACCATGTGACAACATTCAAATGTATCTGCGTCCAGTGTTCAACTATATGTGACTGCATCCAGCATTCAAATATATCGGTGTTGCAGAATTGAGACTCAGCAAACCGGTCTGTGGCAGCAAAGTGCAAAACATAAATGTAATATGGGCACCTACAACGTTCAAATATATCGGTGTTGCGGAACTGAGACTCGGCAAACTGGTGTGTGCTAGCAAAGTGCAAAATGTAAATGTAATATGGGTAGCGTAAATGTTATATGGGCAGCGAAAACGTAATACGAGTAGTGTAATATAGATATATGGAATAAACTCAAGGTAATGCAGAGTAGTGTAAATCTGAGAGCTCTTATCATCACCCACATGCAGTAATCAATGTAATACACCAAGACTTTGTATTAAACATAAAACATAACAGTAGCTGGAGTTTGGTTCTGCTGCGCAATGGGAGACCTGGGACCTAGAATCCTCATCTCCATGAAACCACCAGAATAAATGTTCGCTCATTTCTGCTTGCCTCCAATGCCTACAACTGTCAAATCCTCCAACGCCTATGACAATGTCCAGAAGGTATTTTAGAAGGTGAGCAGCCTAGCGTATGGTGAATATGAATAAAAATGGTCAGAGAATAGGGCGCAGAAAAAATGGTTATGGCAGAGAGAAGGCGCACAGGCACTCAGTCACTGAATTATATGGAGAGCAGAGGAGCAAACTAGGGAGTTACAAAGACATAAAGGCTAAAAAAGGAGCTCGCTCTAATACCATGTCAGGCCAGGCAGTAACTCCATAAGGCAAAAATGATTCGACTCATTTATTCCATCAGGTAGGTGTTTATTATATACATGAGGGAGAGACTGTTCAGTTCATCTCCTGATGACTGTTCATATTTCTAATTTATTTATTTACATAAATTCACCCAATCACAAGGATTAGGTGTCAACAATGACTGACTGATGGTGCAAGTGACAAGTGCGACACTCGTGATTAATTGTTCATTGATCAAGATGATACTTACTTGATGGTGAATGTGACACAGTGTGTGAGTGTGACAGATACTTTCATAGCGAACACAATAAGCACATACGAAGCGAAGATTTTGAGCACTACCAAAACATGGTGGAAAGCATGACTTAGACACCAGCATGCAGAAACTTGAATGAAATGAACAAGCAGGCGGATGCAAAGACTAACACGAGCTCACAAAGTGAACCCGAGTGTGTGTAGTCATCAAGTGATACTATCAAGGGAGGCTTTGAAATTGGTGTAGGCTAAAATTTTGGAGGGTGGTTGTAGCTGCTACAACACAACTTATTTTCCTTGTCTTCCTCACAAATTTATACACAATATCATCAACATATTCAACAATTTTTTCATCAACATCTTCCATTATGTTCTCAATCATCCATACTTTTAGTGATATATCCATTTGTCTTTTTCCTTAGGAAATGAATGGTTAAAATATAATGAACTCGTACAAGTAAAATTACTAGTCTTTAAATTCATGTGCATTATTAGAGAGTCCTCAACTAGGATAAATATTTTGTGCTAGCATGCTTCAAGTCATTAGTTTCAAACACTTTGAGTGTAATAATAATTTTGAAAGCTCTAACCAAAGCCTTTACTTCATTTTTCTTGGCATCAACTAGTGTCTTCATTGTTTCTTCTATAACATGATCCAACATAAACTCTTATGATTCCTTCCTTCCTTATACATTCTATCACCTATGATCCACTTTCAAGATTCACTATTTTCAAAGTATCAAAATACTAGTCCTCAAATTCTTCATTGTCATAATCCACTATAAGGAGAACATCTTGTTGTGGAGGTTTTTACAGAACCTCCCCCAAAAATTATCCCTTATTTGTTTACAGAGGAGGTCACTAGAAAGGGTAGGTGGTCGAAGGTTTTTCAAAGGTTTTTTTCATTAATGCAGTTAAATCATATGTATACATTAGTGTGCTCAAAAAATAAATGCACTGATGCTTATCTAATAAGGCACATCCATAATTGTTATTATTATAAAATAATAAAATATAATTTTTTTATTTTTTTTTAAATATAAGATGCATAACAATGCTCCACATTAAATCAAGAGTAACAATTCACATGTGAAGAATGCACTAGATCAAGATAGTAGTTTACTATTTAATAAAAAAACTTAAATTATAAATCCAAAATTATTTATTGGTGCACTTCAAAAACATCGTAGCAATGGTGTGTATAAAAATTTGATACATTGAAAACATTAAAAATCCACTTAACAGTTCCCCAGATGGGGTGATAGTGGAGAAAAGGTGGGGTGAGTGGGGAGGGAGGGGTAGGAAGCCATCGCCCCACTTGTCCAATAGGTAGGGGGAAATGAGAACATGCCCCTCAAACTAGTAGATCCGTATACTAGTACAACAATTCAATTTAGTGATTGATGAATCACAACAAAATAGTGAAGTTGAGAAATTATGTGTGTGAGAGGAGATTGGAATACATGTGGAAAAGGTAAGAAATTATGTTTATGGGGGACTATGTGGTCAGTAGATCCATCCTCAACAAAAGTTTTCATTTGTTGCAAGAATTAATTTGATCAGTAATGTGCTAGACAAAATGACACGAGAAGGAGGTGGTGGGTAGTTGTGATTGTTTGAGGAGGTTGGCATTCATGTCGAACATAATGTTAATTACTCTTCTAGGGGAAGATGCATTCCACAAAGCACCAGTGACAAAAGTGTTTTCAGACCAAAGTGAAGATAAGGAGCTTACAGGAGGAAAAGGGGAGGGAAATTTAAAAATGAATTACAAATTACAGAGTATTTTCGATTCTGCAATGACTGTGCCTTGGAAAGGTATTGTTGGTTGTCAGCGAGGGCATGATAGATTGGTAAGTTATGTTCCCAAAGAAAGTGATGAGTTCATGAACCACCATGAGGCATAACTAGTGTGCACTTGACCCAAAAGTCAAATGAAGAGAGTAAAAAAATGGCAAGGTTAGAGGTGAAAAAGGAAAGGTGGGTTTAAGGCCCCTTACATATGTTCCAGGTAATAACTATTATGGGAATTGGCCTCCTTTTATAGTTTTTGCTTCTAGATTTGTTTTTTGAAATCTTACTTAGGAACTCACCTCCCTAACTAATCTCTGGGATAATTTTGGTAATGTCTATCTTTATAATAATGTTTGTCCACTACTAAGTTGGAAGAAAAGATGGGAGTGGAGGTTGAAGGATATTTGGATTGGTATTTACTCAGAGGTGCACAAAGGTTTGGAGGATAGCCTGGTGAATAATGACTTTGTTTTTCTAAGGGGATATGCTAGTCTTTGGCTCTGGAAAGAACTTTTTGAGGAATTTAATTCAATTTAATTATGGCAAGGCGGGGCTTGGAAAGGATACCTACTAGGTGGAAAGAGGAATGGGGCATTGAGGGTTTTCCTTGGGTTTTTTTAGTATCCCAAATTGTATTCTAGATTGGAGATTGGGAGAAAAGGAAGCCCTCGCCTGTTGGAATTTTTGAGGGTAGTGTGGTAGGTGTCTAGTTCTATATTAGATAGGATTTTATTTGCAGGTGGGGAGAATAGTCAATTAAATAAACATGTGACTCAATGGAGTGTGAAAGCTGGTAAAATTTGTAGTTGGATGGTAGAAATAATCAACGTTAACCATCCTCCTCATATGTATCCATTGAAAACATAAGTTTAGCTAATATCTAGTAAACCATATATGACAGTCCATACCAGTGAAGGGAAGCCCACCATGCTGAGGGAGGGGGGTTGAGTAAGGCACGAAACTAATTACTATGAATAATGGGTCCAAAAGAAAAACTCTCATCTTGATAATAGAATAATGGGTTTTTCAGTTAGATATCATGAACATACCCCTCTACTAGTGCAAGAGAGTTGACCCAGTTAGAAAGCGGAGTTTCATCTCAATCAAATTCTCTAGAACTCTAAATTGAGGGCAGGGTGGTCTGATTAGATTCCATACATGGGGCAGACATGAAGTAGAGAAAACCTATACATGTAGGCAATATATATTTATTTTTAAATGAAGTTCCTCTTGAGACATGCACTATTGGATAATTAGGATTCAAGGTGGGACATGATACAAACTATGGACCATATGCATGGTCACTTGAAGCATAATCACCGCAGACTGGATGTGATGGACAAAATACTAGTGATAATTAAACAACACCTTGGTATTCCTCCAATAAATCCTAGACCTCCTGCTGACCCGACTACCCTTTAGTCCAATAGCAAGTTCAGATTATGAGCCACTTCCTTGATTATGTGATGGATTATTGTCATATATTTATTTCTATAAACATATATGAATATGGTCGGATAAGTCAACACCTCAATGTAGGATTATTTAAGTAAAATTATGTTAGGTTTTATTTATCTCACATGGCCCTTCGAAGGGTTCATTTTTTGGCATCGTCTATTCTCCTTAGCGAGAGATTAAAATGTTTTATGATACTTTTTTGATGTAATCCTTTATTTTGAAGTAATATAATTCATGTTACACAAAAAACATTTCACTTAATAGTATTATCGCCTCATACTTTTTAACATCCAGCTAAAAATCCAACTAGTGTGTCACGTATGTTACCACACATCAATGCATTAATATACAAAATGTAGAACATGATCTAGATTTTCACTTATAAAATAAAAAATATTTAATAAAATAAAATAGTGTATCAATGCACTATGGTACCCAATAACAAATTGATATTTACTATTAGGCATACTATGATAAGGTTGAATAAAAATCATGTATCATTGTGTTCTTTTACCCACGATTTTGCTAGTGTGTCTTACTTCAAGTGCACCACAATAGGATAAAATAAATTTAAAAAAAAAAAAAATTACCAAATCAAATTTCATAATTGCAATTCCTTGCATGCTTCCAATCTCTCTCACAAGTATCAATGCTCACTTTCCTTTGACAACCACCCCAATTGTAGTTCTCTACAATGTTGTTTCCTCAGTTCTATAACTTTTTTTATCAATTCAATTCATTTTCAAAATTGGAAAACAATGCAAATTTTCATTGTTTCTCTATGGGAAACCATGCCTCCTTATTTTTAGTTTCATCACATTAGAACTTAAAATTGGACTTAAATTTGGCCTTTTTTTACATTTAAAAATAAATCCATGTGGTGTAGTTCACAAGTTTACCTTGCATCGAACCCATCAAGGGTGTGTCCTGTGAATTTATAGGAAGCATTGTGAGTAGTGAATATGTTGAGACACCTCATTAGTGATGTACTATAAAACACAACACACCATTCATATTAGGTTAATAAATTATAAAATATGCATTAATTATTAAATTGGCATCAATGCACCAAATAATAGGGAGCACCATAACTCTATTGATGTTTGTTTTTTGACATAAATTAATACTATTATGCATATTTCCCATTGAAAAATACACACACCAAAGGTTTTAGGCTATATACAATTTTTTGAATTATATATAATAAAAAAATACTAACATGTTGATGCATTTAATGACTAAACTAGCACTAATAAGCCAAGTAAATGGAGTATCATGACTAGTGTGGTGCTTGTTTTCTGATAGAGAAAACCATACATTATGTGAATAAGTTATTAAATACACACTAGTTACTTTACCACATTATTTTTGCAAATATAATTTAATTGGTTTTTGACAAATTAAAAATTGATTTGTAAACTCCCAAGGAAATTCCACTAGAACAATTTGTCACAACAAATTTAATAAAATTACTAAAATATATACTATGTAAATTAATTTTTCCTTTAGATTTTAGTTTCTTTAATATCTTATTTTCTTCTTAAATAAATGAAATAGGTAAATTGAGAGAAATAGAAAATAGAAAGAAATAGACACACACACACCATCCACAATAGACACAAGTATTCCCTTTAGAAACCATTACAAGAGAAAACCTAATAGAAGGTGAGGCTGCATTTCTCTCTTTTCTCTAGTATGGAAATATGCAAGTACAAAGGAAGAGGTACTCTTTATGGGTTACCTAAGCCTGTGGCCTATAAGGTTGCTATCGAAATTTAACCCTCTTTGCTTTCTCCTCTAACTTTCCACTCCTAGTTGATATTTTCAACTATGGAACAAGATGCAATAACATAGAATGGAACCCTTGCTCCCCCTAGCAACCTAGTATTTAACATAGCCCAATAGAAAACTAAGGGTCAAATTTGACTCCCTCAACCCTTAACTAGAGTTATAAGTTTTGGTCTTTTAGAGACTTCTTGAAAGTCGAGACATGGCTAGTTCCACATGCATGAGTAATAGTAGTTGATGTGGCATCATCTCATACCATGGTTATCAAAATGGTAAGTCAACTTGCAAGAGGCATAACGTTTGCATATAAATTCCAATTGACATGATTATTACACAGATGGAAAGGTCATTGTGTGTAGCATGTTAGAGGGTTTTCCACAAGTGAGTATTTTGATCCCAAAAAATGTCCTTTAATGCCTCCAAATGGCTTAGAATAGTTTCAAACCCTAAGTCTCCAAACTAGGACCCACCATTAAAATGACCCCGTATGTTGATTCCTCCAATTTTCCCACTTTGAAAGCATCAAAATAGATAAAAGAAAATTAATATAATGATTCAATATGGATTAAAAAAATGATTATATATGTGTGTGTGTGTTTTAGTTTTAATATGTTTTTATCTATATATGTTCCTAAAATGAATTATATATGATAATGGTGAGCACAAGAGCAACAACAATAGTAGATTAGAAAGCACAACTTTGTAAATGAGCGAGAAGCTAGAGAGAGAGGGCGGGGGAAGTATCCCTCACCCTATTACACTTAAGATGCATGTTTTTGGAGGAATGTTAGCCTCTTCAAGTTTTATGGGGAGTATATATCCCTCAAGGGGAACTTATCATTGTTATAGTAGTTGATTTGACATTAGGATCATGTTAGACAAGAATTCGAGGTTGGTTTCAATATGTGGTGTCATCTCACAAAGGTGTATATTTATTTTATCACTGGATTATTTGGCAGGGAAGGGGCAGTTGGCTTCACTTCTGTAATTTATCACCCAACATTATAGGAGAGAGCTAATTGGCATATGTGCAGGGTTATTTTAGTTAATACATTTTTCATGTTATGGACTTCTACTTTGTCGGTGGGTAGTTGTGGATGAGTTCATTTAGTGTAGAGGATGTTATATGTCTATACCCTGTTGTCACAATACTAGTACACTTTACCTCTTATGGGTAACATATTAGTTTCTTTTTTAGGTACTATGTAGATAGCTTAGTTTATATCCTTTAACTAGTTAGGTGATAAGAGATATGTTGTTAAGTTGTTTTTGCTTTGGATTATTGTTACTCTATTTTTGATGGGAAGTTATTCTTCCCAACTGCATTAGAGGTGTTTACTTTATTTTTTAATAGGTTGCATGCCACTTGACCAAAAATACCCTACCTCCCTCCTAGGCCTATGCATATGTGGGAGGAAGTATTACCCAAGAAGGGCCAACCAAAGTGGATGTGTACTTCGATTGGTAGAAAGATTTGTGATTTATTAGTAGGAGATGACAATCATGTCCTCGATATTGTATATTATCTATATATGAGGATCGATGGGAGAGGATTCCTGAACATTTTATTTACTCAAGACAAGCCACTAGATGATCAAAGTAGTATTATTGTTATGTTATGATAAATCTAGTTACACATGTTTTCTCTTATTTAATGGAGATAAATTTATTGTAACATTTTGTTTCAATCATCTAATTATATTCTCTAATATTTTTCATATATTGGCACATATGTTGGTGGCAAGCCTTCCCAACAAGATCATGTGATGGAATAACCTCCAATACATAGACCTAGCATACCATGTAGGCTAGATCATGTATTCTAAAATAAGGTGGTGGATCGCATATATAATGTAATTTCTAGGTAGGGAGTGATACTTGAACGTGCGTGATAGATATTATAGGACCAAGGGTTGTTTGATATATGGGAAAACCTTCATCATGACATGACATCATTTATGAGTCATATTATCAATTCCCTCAACCTCATCCAAAGTTTCATCTATGGCACTCATTTCATTTAATCAAACTCATCTTCTTAGGATGATGCTCCTAATCCTGACCGCATGAGTCTCCACCACCTAGTCCTCCACAAAAATGACCAACATCCCCTCATCATCCTCCCCATGTGTCACTAGTTGGACAATCCATCAATCCACTTGCTCCTAATTCTTCACTTCCTACTCTGTATGTGTCACCAATTGGACCATCCACCAATTCACCCCCTCCTCCACATGCATCACTAGTTGTACCATCCAACAATGTACCTCCTCCTCCTCCTCCACATGCATCACCAGTTGTACCATTCAATGATGCACCTCCTCCTCCACATATGCCAACAATTTCATCATATTCCATCAATCCAACCACTACCCCCCCTTCCTCCTCTATATCTACTACACCTCCAACACTAGATATTCATGAGGGTTTAAACAATATGGTAATATTGGATGAAATACTTCTCGACAGAGAGAGATATCATACTCTACATTTTTTGTTTTTATCTAACATGAGTACTAATAAATCCTCTACGTCTAGTAGTGGAGCCATTGATACCCCTGGCTCTTAGTGGTGGACCCAACGAGCAATGGTACTTGACATGTATATTGATCCTTGCATATTTGACTTTATATGTATATGTGAAATGTTTATCAATTTTAATGGGAGTTATATTTAACATGTACGTTGATATGTATATTGATGATTCTTATTATGTTTTTCATATCATGTTTATGTTGTTTTGTTAAAGTTATAAAATATACTATGAGGACATTGATAATTATTGTAATTAATAATTTAAAATATTTTATATCAAATTTGAGGTGCATCATTTATTAAAAATTTTAAGTGTCATGTAGTGTTTAACTTTAGTTTTTTGAAATCATATAACTTTAGTTAGTGTCATGTAATGTTTAACTCTTCTTGAAGGTGAATTGGTTGTTGCCCCTCAAGATACAATATGTTTATTAAACATGTTTACCAACTTAATTAGATAGTTAAATCAACAATTTCCCAATTTGATTAGTTTTTTTAAATCAAATTATTTTATTAAATGATATTTCATAAAAAAAAATTCTTAAGTATTTTTACTATTGTTGTCTTAATATCAATAAAATTGAATCATATGATAGTTAAATCTAAGAATAAAATTATTCTTTCAAATTTATATAAACATAACATCTTGCATATTAAATCATAAATATCGTCCTAAAATATTATGAATGCATAAAGAGAACCAATATGTCATGGAGAATAATGGACACAATTGACATTAGGAAAAGAGCCTAGTAAGAGATAAATTCCTCTAGTTGTAGCATTAAAACATGAAAATAATGCAATGGCGAGATAAAGACAAAATTAACCATAATAACATGTTTGAATGGAGAACTAGTTTAGTAAAACTATTTTCCAAACCAAGTGAAAATCCAAAGGTAAATATTGTAATTTTTCATAGTATTAGTAGCATAAAGAACATGATAGTTTTAGAAGTGGTGGAGGAACTATAGTTAATACAAAAAAAGCATTGAAGCAATTGAAATTAGATAGTTATATATGTGAAATTGTTTACATATTTGGAAATGCAATTGCTAAATGATTTAACAATGCAAATCTAGAATAGTAACCCATGAACAAAATAGATCAGCCTTTAATAGGATATGGGTAATGCTTAAACACTTTATCATTCTTCATCCACACAACTGTGGCAAATATTTTGTAATGGAAGAGTGAAACAACTTTAATGTTTGATAATATAACATGCTAAACTTTTTTTCTTATGGATTTCTTTTTTTAACATCGCCATCAGTTATAATGTGGTAAGTTGCATCATTACGCCTACGAATTATCTCAATCATTTCATCTTGGAGCCTAAAATGCTTCTTGCAAATTAGTTTTCCTAAAGTGTCTATTAATTATAGTTTTCATTCTATTATTCATTAGAGGAAATTTCAGCCTAAAAGTAGCCTCCTAAAGAAAAACAATAAAATAAGAGATAAGTTTTGGAGAGAAAATAATAAAACTATTTTTTTTAATTGTATTTTTTGCTTATCTTCTTATAGATTTACTGAAATTTCAAGCGTAGATACTCATTGGATATGGAATCAAATTCCACATCCAATGAGTACTCATTACACATACTTCTAAGAAGACCCACATTGTTCAAAGCTGAAGATACATAAATAAATAAATTAAAAAAGAAAAAACGTGTTCAACACACTTTTTTAATGTATCTTCAATTTTTAACAATGTGGGCCTTCTCAAAATTATGCATAATGTTTACTCGTTAGATGTGGAATTCAATTCTGCATCCAACAAGTTTCTACACTTGAAATTTGAGTAAAATTATAAGGAGATAAGCCAAAAATACAATTAAAAAAAGTAACTTTCCCTCTTTTCCTTCCAAAATATTTGCATGTACCTCTTTCTAAATTTAAAGGATTTTGATTGGTTTACATATTATGACATGGAAATTACGTGAAATTTTAATGGGCACTTTTAAGCTAAAATTTCCTCTAATATATATTTCTCGATTCCATATATCTCTAGTGTTGTAAACCAATGGTTATGGTACAAATTTGTAATGTACCTCTTGCACTTATCATACAAGATCTCATGGTCTCATATGGATTGAAGGGCAACAATATTTCTCGACTTTTATAATTGACTGGTAAAGAAAAACATTTTCTCATATCATAATTATTTTAAATTCAAGGCAACACAAATGAATCTATTATATGTTGCAATGTCATCTAATATCATGGGTAAGATTAAAGTCAAAAAATGAGATGTAAACTACACATCATTTCTTTGCAATGAAATTTTTTCACGATATTTGCAATAACAACAAACAACCCAAAGTTGTTCACTAATTCACATATGCTTGCGCATGAAATAACTAAGACAACATTTTATTGTGATTTTCGAAACCAACTCAAACATAAGTTTAAGGAAAACTTATTTTTCTTATTAACTAGATTTTTGTAGCCTTGATTTTATCCCTTGCAAAATGGAATGAATTATCAAATTTAATTATGATTTCAATTGGAAGACACAAAGAAGTTTAGTCTTACGCCCAAGAAAGAAGAAGTTGAATAGCATGATACAAACCCTTGAGTTGATTCAATTTCTCATTGTAAAGTTCAAGAACAAGGGACAAACTGATATGACCCAAAGGGAGACATATATGTGGTTAAATGTATATGTAATAGTGGTCAACCTAAAAACGAGGTCACATGTGTAATTTTTGAATATGAATATATAGAGATCATGTAGTCATTATTAATGAAACATGTGAATTGGATGTATAAATGTATTATGATATTTGGAGGATGTTCTCCTATTCTTTAAGGAGCTATTATGTAACTAATCTCTCTTGAGTCTTATCTAGAGATCGTGTAGTCATTATTAAGGAAACATGTGAATTGGGTGTATGTTATAGCACCATTTACCACTCTTGGTATATGTGATGTTTTGTTTATGGGCTATGGCAACCCCTCCTTCCAAATTTGGTCCAAATATATAAAAAACAGTGTTTTATTCCCTGTACGCTACTTTTCCCTGAGCTAAAAGCATGTACATGCAGGTCAGTCAATACCCAACCCGCATATATGTATTAAAACACTTAAAAAATTAAATTTCCCTAATTTTGGGTGGAGTTCACGGGTTTTACCTGTTGATTACCTCCTATTGCCCGTGGACCAACTGTTTCCCAACTAAAAAACTAATTGTGAGAGGTATAAATAGACCCCTGTGGGAAGACCTTAATGAGGAGAAGAGATAGAGTTATTATACTGAGATTATCCCTGACTAATTCTAATGAATCCCTGTGCCTCATGCACTTCCCCAAGCTTCAGGAAACCCTTGTTTCCTTAATTATAGATATCCTTCCTTTTGCTTGAGATATCATGGTGTTGGTGATGGAAGAAGATTGTTGAAGGCTAGGATAGGACGAATCCAGAGGACGGTTGCTCTTGGAGCCAGAGAAAGACTCGGATGAATTCTCTCCATGTTATTTATAGCTTACTGCAATAAAAGAAATGATGTCTTGTTTCCGAAATTAACTATGTCTATGCATCAAATTATGTTTTAATCATATATGAATGTCATTTTGATGTATGATCAATCATTTGTTTATGTGATATAAAATCAATTTTGTGAATATGCTTTACTTCTATATTGTTATGTATGTTCGAATTGAATGATTTTCAGGTTTGAAGAACATCGGGAACTGTAGAGGGTCTAAAACCTGTGGGACCTCCTTGAACGAAGGAAACCCAGGTACAGTCACTCTTATGTAGTTTGATTATATAAGCATCTTGCCTGAGCTATTTGAGTATTTCTTGTTGTAGTCTGCTTCTGCTCTGTTGGGGTTCTAACCCAAAGCCCTAGGGTGCTTTCACCCAAAATAGAATTGGCGACTCCACTGGGGATAACAATTTTGTTATTCCTAGTTTGGGTTGTTCATTCTCAATAAGGGCTCAGTCTTTGGTTTTCTTGCAGTTACAGTCTTATTTGGTCTACTAGAGTCCCAGACCTCAGGTCTAATCTTTTGGATCAAACTTTATTTTTATTTTTTCTTGCAAAGCTTTATATACGCTCTTTACTTTATCTACAGTAGCGTATACAAGCTTGTTTTTGTAAGGTAAACTTGCGTATATGTGAGTTTCCTGTGTCAAGAGTGCGTGTGCATGCCTCTGTGTTTGAACACAGTTTTGTATGCAAATTTTTTCATTGTTTTTTCAAATCTTTTAGCCCAGATAGATTTGTTGCCTGGTATTTTCAGTCTCTTGTGGTCTATTGCTATCTGAAGAATTTAATTATTCTGCAAGCTTACTGTTTTGAAGTCTCTTCCTCATTGAGAAGATTTGGCCTAGTTTTGCTTCTTTAGTGAGTTTGTAATTTGTGTTTTGGCACACAATACTTCATTCTGAATTTCTTGATTATTCTGGTCCTCTAGAACACGAGACTATTTTCAGTTTCAGTGTCAAGCCTAGATTTTAAATCTACTTGCTTTTCTCCCTTTTTTGTGCCCTCATAGCTTTTCTTGCTTTTTGAAAGTCTTTTTGACGAATTTGGAAGTATTTCTTTCTTGGCTTCTTGGTCAATTTGTCAAACTCTTTGCTACTATTTGGCTCGTTTTGTACAAGTTGAAGTCTTTTTTCTCAAGCTTTCGTTCATTTTCAAGTTTGTAACTTGCAAAGACTCCTTGTGCTCTTTTTTCGATCTTTTGAGTTTTAGTAGCATTTTGGTGATTTCAAAAATTTGTTTTGGTTGCTTCTTTAAAAAAGAAAAGATCTCAAAAAACTTTGTTTTTGTTTTTCTTTTGCCAAGTTCAGTTTATGGTTTCTTTTTGTTGTTGAAAGTGAATTGCGATCTTTTACAATTTGTCCTTCTTGTTTGAAGCGAATTTTGTGTTCAAAATTTGTATCCTCTTCAGTACTTAAGTTGGCTCATTATTAGTTATAAGCAATTGCTTTTTCTTTTTTAGTGTTATTTAGGATCTTGCATCTTCATTATATCTTGCAGTAGGGTAGTTTGCATTGTTAAAGCATTCATAGTCTTTTATTTTTTGGGTGTGTGAAGTGTGTTTCAAGAAAAGAAGAGAAAAAGTAATTTGCTTTGTAGAAGTTTCGTAGAACCCGTATAGAGATCTCTTTTCATTGACAAAAAAATTACTGCATTCATGTAGTTAGTTTTTCATTGATTTATGTTGCGTCATACAAACATCATTGGTTTCACTCCAATCTTTACCCTTGACTTAAAGAACAACCATTAAAATCAAGTGATTAATTAAAATAAACTACAACTTTTATGTTGTCATTGGAATACACCAACAAGTTTAGGTTTATTAGGGCCTTGGATTAGGCGAGAGGAGTGTTAACTCTCCAAGGCTACCCAAAATTACAAAAAATACAAGTTTGATTAATGATCGAAATCTAATAGCATTATGGAGACTGGGAAAGCTCCATAATTGGGACTAAATCACAAGGGAGAGTGAAGATAAGTATGAGAGACACCCCCTCTCTTACTTGTCAGAACCCGCCTCATGATCGTTCTACGCGGCTTCTAATACGAGTTGGTGACCATAGTTACATATCCTAGGGATCACATAGGTGGCTGTAGAGTAGAATCCCATGGCACCTAAGGCTAAAGTTGTATCACGTTCAGCAGTACTTCTGGAGGGTACCCTTGTGAAGCTTGGGTGATTGCATCGACAAAGGTTGTTGTCTGGAGGTTAGCATAACTGCCTCTGATACCTTCGCTAGTAGGCCTGGGGCGTAATTACCCCAATCTATTTTTGAAAGGCACTTGTTATTAATTTTCTTGTATTTTGGTGTTCGGTCCTAGTCACCCAAAGTGGAAATACTCGAGAGTTGTTTGATTGCTAATATCTTTAGGGACTTTTTAGTGAGTGTTCTTTGCTCCTAGTCAGCCTAGCTTTATAACTTTTTGAGTCTTTAAGTAGATATTTTAAATAATTCAAAGTGACTGATCGACCATCTCAACAGTCTAGGATACTTTGTGGGATATCACCTACGAGTCCTAATCCTTTCCTAGAAGGCGTAGGAGCAATTCTGCTAGTGGTTTTCAACCAGTGGTAGCAGGCACATCAGAGATTGATCCTCCGCTTGGGGTCATTAATTCACAAGTTAAACCTAGCACCAATAAAGAGTTAGAGAGGAACACACCAGTTCTTTCTCGAGTACTCTTTCAGTCAGAAGATAATATCAAAGTTGAAGAGATTTCAGAGTCGGTTGCAGCTCTGAATTCTCCTCTTCCTCCTGATCATTGCGACATTCTATTGTACGTCAGAACCCCTACTCATAGGCCTTCGAGCCTAGGTTTACACCCACCTATTCTTTCGATGACCATTGTTGGAAGCATGGCATCTACGACAAGTGTTAAGAGTGTGCAAACTTCATATCTATACAAGGAGGAAGAACTATTTCCATCCCTTCTATTACTCCCAACATGGCTATATTTGGGTCTACTTCCATTCCATCAACGAGTGAAAGTTCTCAAGCTACTACATCTGGTTTTTTATTTATCCCTTCTGGAATGTCATCTCACAAGATTCCTTCAGTTCCTTTGAACATACCATCAACCACCTCCACATCCATGATGAGTGGATCCACTTATTTTCATGGTTTCCCATTTGGAAGTGGTCATATACCACACTCAAATCCAACAGTAGGATCGATGCCTTTTTCCTTTACAAGTCAAGGTAATAACCCTTTCCAAAGTTGGACTAACCTTGTGGTTAGTGGGATAGGAGCTGGGAATCAATTTTATTCCAGCCAACTAGGGAATGTGCTATATTCTTCAATTGATTCATTTCAGAATTTTCCACCTTTTGCTAACACATGGAATCCTTATCAGGGGCTATCAACTCCTTTTAACACTTTGTTAGGGGGTAACTTCACTAGTTATAGAGTATTTTCTGCAGGAGTTGGTCAAACTTCGAATTTTGTTGGACCACAAGGAGCACCTTTTGGTTTGGTAGGCTCTATGAGTTACTTTGGGCAACCTGGTGTTTTTCAAAATCTAGGTCATTCTTTTCAAACCTTTGGGAACCCCACCCACACTCGATGGAATTCCCAAGGTCTGCCATGACTCCCTTTTCTGGCCACGCTGAACTTGCCAGACTTAACTAAATTGACAAATGATCTGATTCAGTACAATCCGGCTTGGCCTCCAGTCCCAACTAAACTTCCCTTGGATATCCCAAAACTCAAAGGGAAGAGTGGTGAAGATCCGGGAGATCACGTAACTACATTTCACTTATGGTTCTCATCCAACTCCGTGATAGATGATTCGATCAAGTTGAGGTTATTTCAACACACCCTAACCAGAAATGCAGCCAAATGGTATATAGAGTTGTTAGGGGGCACCTATACTTCTTTTTGTGATTTGGCTAATGTCTTTGTGAACCATTTTTATTTTTCTGTCTAATATGAAGCTGAAAATGAACTTCTGGCTAACTTTTAGCAAGACACCACAACTCACATTTCGGATCACATCTAGGAATTGAGGAGGAGGAAAAGGCTTATCAAAGCTGAAATCCCGCTAGAGTTCCTTCTTGAATGGTTTCTCAAATCATTACAACTTGAGATCTCAAAAGATGTATCTCTCTCTAGTGTTTATAAGGAAGAGTAGGCCATTTTCAGAGCCCGGCAATTGGAACTAATATATTCTTAGTTTGGGGTTCTGCAGAAAATTCTACTTGATGCTCCTAGATCTAAGGTCGATTTAGCCAAACCAAAACCAGGTCTCCATGCTGATGGTATAGTTGGATCGATTGATGTTAACGTGGTGAATCTATTGAATCAATTATAGCAGTTGTCTCTACAAACTACTTCTTCTACCCATTCAGCACCGTTTGTACCTACACCTTCCTAACCTACCTCTATAAATGTCATCCATACCACTAACCCCAAAGAAAATCAACAATCTGATGGGAAGAAGAAGGGACGAGGTAAGAAGAACCCGAAAGGAAAAGGCGATGCAAACAAACCTGACAATAATTCCAGAGAGGGTAGGAAAGAGTCCAAGAAAAAGGTAAAATTTCCATGCAAGTTATGCAATGGAGATCATTTGACTCACCTCTACCCTAAGATGCAAGACCCTCAACACTTATTAGTACAGCAAGGGTCCTCTAGCTCCCAATATGTTCTGACTAACCCTTTTCCCTAAGGGCAACAATTACTTGTTGGCATGAATTCTAATGTTGGTACCTCCATCAGGGGCAACCAAGAAGGAAAAAGGGAAAATTTGTCAAATGTTTATATGATGAGCTCTCATATCAACATCGCTACATGAGCACACGATTATGGTGAATCGGAAACATCTAAGGCTAAATTTTTTCTTGAAGCCATAGAACCACTTCATATTGAGCGGCCCTTTGTTGAGTTTATACCTCGGATACTGAAAGGTTCTGCAAAGCGCTTGACTATTAACCCTAATGCTAGGGCAGCCCAGAACTACTTTATTATAGAAGATCTA
Source organism: Pinus taeda (assembly GCA_000404065.3). Lineage (NCBI taxonomy): Eukaryota > Viridiplantae > Streptophyta > Pinopsida > Pinales > Pinaceae > Pinus > Pinus taeda. Next base: position 73,060 of record APFE031594738.1, on the reverse strand, counting down.
GCTCAAATTCCTTGTGCTATGTTAGCATTGGAGGTACTCCAGTTGTGCCTTGCTCAGAGAAGTGATTTGCTTTCGGCAATCGATGCAATGGACCCAAATAATTCTTTAGTGCCCACTTTTGATATGTTGAATGTCAAAAAGAAATGTCCTCACCATATGGATTTCCAAATAAAGTCCACATACCAAAAGAAAAATATTTTTTGGACTATTATAGATGAGGGAGCTTCCACATGCGTGATGTCTATGTCATGTTGGAAGGCCATTGGGTTACCTTTAGTTGTTCCTTCACCGAATCTTTTGACGACATTTGATGGACATTCTCATAGGCCACATGGGATTATCTCGGCCTTTCCTATCTATGTTGGGGGAAAGGTAGTGAATATTGAGGTAGAAATCATCGATGCGAACCTGGATTATAACCTCCTCTTAGGCGGGAATTGGATTTACGAGATGGATTCCATAGTTTCATCATTATTCTACATCCTTTGTTTTCCTCATGAGGGGAGGGTTGTTAGAGTTGATCAGTTAGATTATTCTCCACGTGACTCTCACGTAACTTCGGATTCTACCATTCCATTGGTGGACAATCCCCGTCAACTTATTGAGAATTTAGGAGTTGGTATGTTCTCTTCGTTAATGGGTACCTCCCTACTCCTATAGCTAGAATTAATGTGATTCATCCTCTAGGGGACCTTCTCGGAAAGAGTTCTTTCAAACTCGTTATTTTTCGGACCCTTGGCCCTTACATTCATCTACCACCACATTAGATGGAGGGCAGGTAGGTGGAATGGAATTTCCCATGTCTGTAGCGAAACTTGCTTATCAATCTATCGTTAACTCTACATACAACCATCCTACTCCTTTTTCACTAGAGGAGTTAGATGGTGATGTGGCTCCGGCTTGGACCCTCGATTCTACTTTAGCTCTGGATTTCTTGAATACAGTCTTACCATCTAAAGAAGCAACTTTGGAAGCAATGATGGGTGTGGATCAACCATGGGAGGTTTTACAACATCGTTCATATTTTCTCCCTCCATTGTGTGAAGTTGAATCTAGTGTGTCCAATCTATCTACTAGTGATGTTTGCATAGTTTCAAACCCTTTGGCTCCAGCACAATTTTTTGTCGAAGGTAAAATGTCGATTATCTCATGAACTATACCTGTGAACATCTTTAGGAATCCTAACGTAATCGAAAATGTCCTCATTAGAGCTAACTAGTCTCCTAAAGAAATTAAAATCTACACCAATCTCTTCAAAGAATTTCAAGATGTGTTCACTTGGTCTTATGAGGAAATGCCTGGAATTGATCCATCTATAGTCCAGCATGAGATCAAGACATACGAAAACGCCAAAACTATTCGTCAAAAATTTTGACCAGTTAATCCTCGGAAAGCAGCAGCTATTAAAGCTGAAGTTGAAAAGTTGCTTAAGGCAGGTTTCATACATCCCATTCCTCTAACTGAGTGGGTTTCCAACCTAGTCCTAGTAGATAAGAAGTAAGGAACAATCCGAGTATGTATCGACTTTAGGGATTTAAATAAAGCTTGTCCAAAAGACAATCACTGCACGTCTTTTATTGATCAAGGTGTTGATGAGTGTGTGGGTAATGAAATTTTTTTGTTCATGGATGGATTCTCCAGTTACAATCAAATTACTATCCGTCCAGAGGATCAACACAAGACAACCTTTATTTGTCCTTGGGGCACGTTTGCATACAAGAAGATGCCTTTTGGCCTTAAAAATGTTGGAGCTACTTTTTAGCGGGCCATGTCTTATGTTTTTCATGACATCAAACAAGTTATAGTTGGATGACTTAGCTACTTTTTCTCACAAGAGAATTGATCATCCCAGGCACCTTCAATTAGTCTTTGAGAGACGTAGTTTTTATAAAATCCGGTTGAATCCAAATAATTGTGTGTTTGTAGTCACATCCAGTCCACTGTTAGGATTCATTGTATCGACTAAAGGGGGTCGAGTTGATCCTTTCAAGGTTGAGGCAATAATTCAGTTGCCTCCCCTGTCTTCCATTCGTCAACTTCAAAGTCTCCAAGGAAAGGAAAATTTCTTGATGAGATTTATAGAAAATTATGCCGAGATTACCAAAGGATTTATGTGTTTTCTTAAGAAAGGAGTTCCATTTTTATGGGACGATTTCACACAACAATCTTTTGATTCTTTAAAAAAAGAATTAACCTCTACTCCATTATTGAGTCCACTAGATTATGGCAGAGATTTCCTTTTGTATCTCGTTGCAGCAGAATCAACCATCGGTATGGTTTTGGTTCAAGAGGATGATACTCTCAGTGAGCATGTAATCTACTACTTGATTCGACACTTAGTAGGACCTGAGCTACACTATTCTCGCATCGAGAAATTGGCCTTGGTGACTGTCCATGTTGATCAATGACTTCATCATTACATTCTCCTTCGCAAAACATTCGTCTTAACGGTTGTCAATCCTTTAGAGTTTGTCCTCAGTAGGCGAGTGATTGGGGGAAAGTATAATCGATGGATTGTCATTTTGCAAGAGTTCGATCTCGGATTCTTGTCAGCTAAATCTAAGAATTCATTAGTTTTTGTGGAATTGATTTCGGAGCTACCTTATGAGGAAGCTATTGTTTATGAGGAAAATTTTTCCGACAAACAATTATTCCTTATTTCTTCACAGGATCCTTGGTATGGAGATATCATTATATATCTCTAAACTTCGAAGTTTCCACCTGCTTTCTGCAAATATGAGCATTGAAAGTTACGTCACCTTGCCAAAAACCATGTTATTATTGGTGATACACTTTATCGCAGAGGGGTTGACTCAATCCTTAGGCGTTGCTTAACTTTGGAAGAATCTAAGTCAGTATTAATGGTTGCCACAGTGGAGCTTGTGGCAGTCATCTATCAGGGCTTGCAATAGCCCAGAAAATTTTCCAAGTAGGCTACTTTTGACCTTCAATTTTTAGAGACTGTATTGAAGTGATCAAACATTGCCATCCTTGTCAAGTTTATACTCAGAAAATGTGCACGCATCCAACTCCACTTTTTCCTGTTATCACTGTCAGTCCATTTACGAAGTGGGGCATTGATTTTACTACTTGTAATCCGCCTTCGGTAGGGAATCACAAGTACATCATCGTGGTCGTAGACTATTTTACGAAGTGGGTTGAGGCCATGCCTACTTTCAAAAATGATAGTGAGAAAACAACCTTATTTCTCTTCAACCAAGTTATTTCACGATTTGTTATCCCAAGAGAGATTGTCACTGACCATGGAAGTCATTTCCAAAATAAACTGATGACTGAATTGGCTTTCAAGTTGGGCTTCTGGTAGGAGCATTCATCTCCATATTATCCTCGGGCCAATGAGCAAGTTGAAGTCGTGAATAAGTCCCTTAAGACCATCCTACAAAGAACAATTGATAAAACTTGATCCAATTGGCACATCATGTTGTATCCAACACTTTGGGCATACCGAACCTCAGTTAAGACTGCCACTGGTTTTACTCCTTTTTAACTAGTTTACCAGTTGGAATCTATCTTCCCTATCAAATGTGAAATTTGATCCCTTAAACTAGCTGTAGAACTTCTTTCGGATACATCTAGTCTCTAAGAACACCTCATTCATTTGGAACATCTTGATGAGCAGCGTCGAGATGCAGTAATAATAAATGAAGCACATAAGAAGAGGATTAAAACTCAATATGATAAAGTTGTCCATCCTCGGGTTTTTTTTGAAGGCGACCTTGTCTTAGTCTATGACCAAGACAAAGATGCCCTAGGGGCAGGCAAGTTCAAATATATGTGGTATGGTCCCTTTATAGTCAAGCGTGTTTTGAAAAAATGGGCTTATGAATTAATTGATTTTGAAGGGAACAAGATGGCGGAGCCTAGAAATGGGCTCTACCTTAAGAAGTATTTTGCTTATGCTTCAGCCGAGCAGTTACTTGTTTGTATATATTGTATATTTGTACATCTATGTCTGGCATTTTTCGATATTGATATTTTTTTATCTGCTTTGGCAAGTATTGATGGACGATTCGCTATATTTCGGATTCATCAATAGTGCAAGTAGGCACACTTGGAATCTTAATTCTACGGCTTGGGTGATTTATTATCCATCTGGCCAGCTGATGGCGTCGAGGGGAGTATGTATTGGCCCTACTTCATACAACATTGCCGGATATATTGTCGTTCTTAATTTACTATCAGAAGCAATATCTTATGGGATTAATTCGTTGGTAATTTATCTAGACTCACAACTGGTGGTGTCATAGTTAAATAACACTTATCGAGTTCGCGATCCTTATTTATATCGCCAATTTTTTAGAGTGAAAGTGTTGCAACGATCATTTATTTATATCACATATGTTCACATTCCACGATTTGAGAATTCATTAGCAGACTCTATTGCTAATCAAGCATTAGATTGACACATTAATCATTCATCCAATTAAATAACATCAAAAAAAAAAAATTGAATTTGTATATATATCATAAAATCGCTTGTATATAGATAGAGTGTTCAAAAATAATATACAAAATTGGGACAGGATGCCCTCAGAATTTGGGCTTATGCCCATAAACATGTCTAGTCATACATAGATCTATCTATCAAGTTGGCTCAGAATGAGTCGCTAAAAATTTAACCACAATGTTGGCTACACGCCGAAGTATCCGGACCCAGTCCCGTGGTACCCCTACCACTCGGCGATGCATCTCCTCAGGCAGATCCTCTACAGTTATCATTGGTACCTGGTGAGTTAGTCTCACCAAGTTTCTATGAACAGCATAAAGGACTCTCTCTGTCTTGGCTGCCACCTCCTCGGCCCCTCTTCTGCGACGCCTGTGCCTCAGAAATCCATCAGGTCTCACTAGACCCACATTTGGAACATGGTCATTATATTTTGTTAGTATTTTCTCTCATCAAAAATATTTTTTAAGTTCATCTGATATTAAAAAATCCAAAAAAAATTAAAAAACTCACAAAAACTTAAAAATTGTTACCTATGTCTCCCCATGCCGCATTTTGTGATAACACTAAGTCTGGATCTCCTCGGAAATCCATGTTGGCATATGGGTAGTCACCGACCGCGATGATTTATTGATCCCATCAGGTGAAAAGCTTATCATCAAAGGTCGACCTAGGCATGTCACCACATCCAAGGTGCTTCATCAAGTCTGCCCCTACCCATTCATGGATCTCCAGGGCTACTGATGGATGTTGATACTTTGGGATGTAGCCCAGGTACCTTATCGAAGAAGAATGAACACAAGATGGTTCCATATCCAAAATTCTTCGTTTGACCCTTTTGTATAGAGGTTAATTGACTCTTCATGTTAGTCAGAAGAGGCGTGCACCAGTCAAATATTTTGGTAAGACATTCAACTGCCAAGCTCATACATACTCGTGACACCTAATGCAAGGATGCTGACCCATTTACCTGTGCAATGGTAAATAGCAAAATCCTCAAGGATAGACTTTTCACATGTTTGATTGGATTTTGACTCCCAATATTCTCTGGATGTACAGGACAATATATATGGACATAGTCTTCCACCGAAAGACTACCTCTCGTCCTGCCTGTCGAGTGCACGACCTCCCCTCTTTGGGAGAGACCCATAATGAAATAGATATCTTCGACCTCAATCCATAGAGGCATCTGGTCGATCATGAAAGTGTCATCCTTTGCACTCCAGTAGTGGATAAAAATTTCTAGCAAGAGCGTATTGGCTTTCATATTTGGCATTTTGAAGAATTTGAGTAAGCCACAACCTCTCAGAGCATCCAATGCATTTTGATCATTCATTACCTCATTATCTATGGCGGTATGCTCTCTTTCCCTTCAAGTGATAGTCCTACAAAAAATTGAAGTTTCAACAATTAGTTTATATGTTAAAACTTTAACTCACATACACGCGAGTTCCCTTTACACACAGTCGCGTGTTGGGCCATTGTATACACGGGTTGCTCACATCCAACCCACATGTACGCAGATTTGAATTTTTGGGCATAGTTTCCCATGGTCCAAACTTTGAAAAAACTTTTAAAAACTATCATAAAACTTTACAAGTAGGATTTGAGGATTACCTGGAAACTTTGGGGTGATTCAAATGGTCCAATTGTTCAGAGGAAATCTTACTTAGTTTTTCTCCACAGCTCTTTGCTCCAAACAGAAATGAAAAAATTGTGAGTCCAAAAGTCATTATATAACTTTGAAATTGCAAAATATGTTTTCAAAAATTGATTTTTGTCTCATGGATTTTTTTGACCTGTGGGCTTGGATTGTCGAGAGTGGGTTTTTTTTACAGGAAATTTTGGAGACTTCTTCGAGATGTTGTTTCGGTCGCATGACCGCTGACCCGTCATGGCAGGTATCATTCTCTCACTGGAATTTAGGTTAGGGAAAATCGTTTTCTACTGCATCTTGCATACTAGCCTCCATTCAGCGATACATTAGCCGTAGGGTCGACCCCATCATATCTTGGTTAGAAAACCATTTTCACTCGCCGATTTTTAAATCATGATGTGATGGTAGAGCCATCCTTTACATGGGCATCTTAGTTAGAACCTCCCTGACGTTGGTTGCCTATGCTGCTATATTGAGTAGGCTCGGGGGTCCTCTTTAGTCTCACCATGACTGATGCGTTGAAGACACATTCTCCTTTCTTTCGCACTAATTTTTGGCCTTATACCCTAGAGGCTCCATTGTGTTGAGTTTTACTGTTGCATTGCATTTTGGCTATTTTCACCTTTTGGCCTTGAGCCAGCTTCACTTGGACTCGTGTTTAAGCCACTTATTTGACCATGTCTTCTGCAAAGTCAACCATCAAATCACTTAGCTTTTGCAACTTGACGCATCCTTTTACCCATGGAAAGAGCATTCCTTTGAGTGTCCTTCACCAGTTTTGCCTCCCTGCATTAAGCATAGGAATGTTCCCCTCCCAGGAACTAGATCATTTGTTTCTCTAACACTCGTTCTTTCCACTGTACTATAGCATTCTTTTATTCTTTTTCTAGCTTAAAGAAAAAGACAAAAAAATATATATATTCCAAAAAGAGCGAGAATAAGACGACATTTCCATATTTTGTTGGCAGCTAGAGTTAGTCGTGTTGCCTTTGAACAAAGCACTCAAAGGAAAGTCTCTCCTCCATTGGGGTGGGATTTAGTTTGACTTAGGAGCACCTTAACCTTGTTATTGAGTCAGTAATCCTCCGATTGGTTACCTCTTCCAATCATATGGAGGGTTTTCTTATGCCTCTTGCATGACAAACTTATACAGAGTTATCATATGCTGCCATATAGTCATCATTGAGTCGTGCTTTTGTTCAAGGGAAGTAAACCTGAGTCAGCCTCTCTACAGTGTCTCTTGACCTATTTTTCAGTTGGCCATTCCTAATTGTCAGTGTCATGTTTGTCATCACATCAATTATATTGGTCCTTTACTTGTGTTGGTTTAAGAAGGTCTCCATTGACTTCTTGCTAGCGGGTCTTGTCCTTATTGACTACGACAAATTACTCTCAGGGAAAATCTAGAGCTACACCCTAGCCCTATTTTCATTATTGATAGGTCACCTTGTGCTCAGCATCGATTAGTATCATGGGTCTTTGACTAAGTGGTATATGTGATGCCTTGTTTATGGCCTAGGGCAACCCCTCCTTCCAGACTTGGTCCAAATATATAAAAAACAATTTTTTATTCCCTGTATGCTACTTTTCCCTAAGCTAAAATCATGTGCATGCGGGTCATTCAATACCCAACCCGCGTATATGTATTAAAACACTTAAATTTCCTTAATTTTGGGCAAAGTTCATGGGTTTTACCTATTGATTACCTCCTATTGCCTGTGGCCCAACTGTTTCCCAACTAAAAAACTAATTGGGAGAGGTATAAATAGACCTTTATGGGAAGGCCTTAAGGAGGAGAAGAGATAGAATTATTATACTGAGATTATCCTTGACTGAGTTTGATGAATCCCTATGCCTCATGTACTTCCTCAAGCTTCAGGAAACCCTTGTTTCCTTGATTATAGATATCCTTCCTTTTTCTTGAGATATCATGGCGTTGGTGATGGAAGAAGATTTTTGAAGGCTAGGATAGGATGAATCCGAAGTACGGTTCTGCTTGGAGCCAAATAAAGATTCAGGTGAATTCTCTCCATGTTATTTATAGCTTACTACAATAAAAAAAATGATGTCTTGTTTCCAAAATTAACTATGTCTATGCATCAAATTATGCTTTAATTCATATATGAATGTCATTTTGATGTATGATCAATCATTTTTTTATATGATATAAAGTCAATTTCATGAATATTCTTTACTTCTATACTGCTACATATGTTTGAATTGAATGATTTTCAGGTTTGAAGAACATCGGGAGTTGCAAAGAGTCTGAACCCTGTAGGACCTCCTCGAATGAAGGAAACCCAGGTACAGTCACTCTTACGTAGTTTGAGTATATAAGCATCTTGCCTGAGCTATTTGAATATTTCTTGTTGTAGTCTGCTTCTGCTCTGTTGGGGTTTTAACACAAAGCCCTAGGGTGATTTCACCCGAAACAATGTATGAATGTATCGGGATATTTGGAGGTTTCTCTCCTATTTTGTAAGGAGTTATTATGTAACTCATCTCTCTTATCTATTTTGGATTTGTGCTCTACCCTCTCATTTGTTGTACATGGTGTATTATCTAGTCTATTGTGCTACCCTAAGAATTCGGTTCATAACAAAATATTCATTAATAGTTAGGACCATCCCTCAATTCATGTTATTGATGCATTGAAAAATATGATTGATTCAATTTTGAAGGGAATGTATCCCATTAAACACCTCACATGCTTTATTGGTATCATTTCCTTTGGCATTTAGGTACAATTTAATTTTCTTAAATTAATACCTAAAGTATAATCAATATTCGTAAATATTAATTTGTATTTGTGAGTTACTCAAAGGAACTAAATAGTATAGCCATAGGAAACATAAGTTTTATCAAATGTTGTTTGGTGCGGCAACTTTATCTAGATTTTCATCCTTTAGTGTCTAAAATTTTGCAAGCAATGGTTCATGTGATACATCAAGTTGGCCTCAATAAGAGAAAGAAGAAGATGGAACTACAAAACATGATCCTTTTGATTCTTAGATACATTGATATTATTTTGCTTGTACTCTAGAAGGAAATCAATCTTATGGGACCTCTATTGGAATTTCCACAAAATTTGTTTTTTTTGTAGCTTCTAACAATGGTTCTTCTGTTGTATCTACCCCAAACATGGAACTCCCTCTAGTGCCCCATACAATAGAAGAAAACACTCCCTTCTCTATTATACAACACCCTAAGAATCCTCTTCTTCTTAATGCAAAAGGAGCACAATTCATTGATTACATTTAAATTAAATTCCACCAAGAGTTTGCGAACAACCATTCTACAAGGTTATAACCATGATTTACTACTCATCCTAATCTCTTGCTACACTACAATATGATTTCCTTATCTTTGGTTTTCCACCATTTCTTCAACAATTCTTCTCAAATATTTTCTCATTTTCTTCCAAGTAGATCAAATAGTAATGATTTTTGTTTTCTTTTTAACATAGATTCCAACAATAGTTCTTCTTTTGTGTCTTCTTCCAACATGCTAAAAACTAGTGGTGATATTAGAGAGGGAGATACATTCAAATTTTTATTTTGCATGCACACATGAAAATGAGAGCTAGTTGTATTTCCCAATAAGATGGAGTCTTCCCACTCCTTTCCATCACACACTCATGTCTTCATTAAAATGAAAGTTGTCATTTTAACCAACCACTAGTGGCATTACATAAAGGAAGTTGGAATAAGCCACAACATAAATAACCTTAAGGATTAGCTCAAGTAAGCATGAGCCATACATGAAATATCTTCCCCAAAGTTGGGGAGTTCACAAGCTCAACTCTCTTGATCGCCTCAAGGTTAGTCTCCATAATAAATGTTGATTGTTTACCCTATTTACCATCCATGGGGAAGTTCCCATAGGGTTTTCCATGAAGTGTTTTCATTGAAAAAACGCACACTGTAAATCAGGAGACATGAGTAACTCAAATTATAGTCATTCCCCATGCACCCCCTTACCTCTTTCACTCTAATGGTTCATAGTCCCTTAGGTGCTCTTTCTTTATTAACCTTGGACCTTTATATATTATGTTTGAACATGAATGATAAAATAGATTATGCCTACCATGACAAGCCTACCACATAATTCTTATAGATGCATTTACATATTCACACTGGGAATCCATACTAGCAAACATAGCATATTTTATATATGGAATATTTATATGACTTGGTTGACCGTCATTACAACACGTGTTTACATGTGGCGCATAATTGGGTCCAATACAGTCTTCCACATTATAATTTTCTAGTAACATCACATACCAATTATATCCATATGCAACCATCCTATCTTTATTGGATATATCATTTGAACACAAAGTTCTAGGTTCAAATAATAGAGTAGTACCCATAACACTCACAACAAACCATCCTTGTAAACTTAGGATCCAAAATCAATAATGAGAGATGGGAAGTTCTTGGATATACAACTAAAACTCATATGTTCAATGTAATAATGTGATCATACCACCAATTTTCTTATTTGTAATAAAATACTTGCATTAGTGATAATCTATAATTTTCTTATTTGATATTCATATTGCACATCATTCATTTTAATAATTGTTTAACACAAACATGGACTTGTGTGATAAAATACTCATTTAAGCCCTTTGTTTTCTCATAACAATAGAATCCCCTACCTTACCTAAAACATCATCTAAAAAGACAAATACAATAGATGCATTTAACAATAACGCTACTTTGTTATTATGAAGTAACCAACACCATGATGAGCATAAATACAATGTGCATCTAACCATAACATTACCTTGTTAGTTACCACATGAATAACACCATAATATTACCTTGTTAATTACCAAGTAACTAACACCATGATAAGTTAAGCATATATACATTTACTTTGTATTTTTTTCAAATACCAAATTTATGTGTTACTCTAAAAATGTGTAGATGTGTTCTATATTTAAATCAATAAATACATTTTATTCTACTCATTTTTTCATAATTATTTGTATATTATAACTTTACATGTCTATATGTTCCAAAAAGCAATACAAAGGAAAATGGTAGCAATATTTTAATGCAACTTATATATTCTCATTATATGGCCATTATGTTTAAATAAATGGTAACAACTTACATATTTTAAGAATATCCTTCATCAATATGTAAGTTGCTACCATTTATTTAAACATAATCAAGAAGTTGTTATCAAGATTTAGGCTTATTCATCCCAAATAGGCTATTTGTGTTTTCACATGAATGACATTTTAGAATCATTATAGCCATTCAAATACAAGGGGAAAGAGTAATAATAAAACAAAGCTCGCACCCACTCACACATCCCATATCAAGGTTGTGATTGACTTGTGGTTGGTCCAATACTTTTGTTCTTCATTGGTAGGTGCCTCGAGCCCAGACAACTTTGATGACTCATTATTCAAAAAGAAGTTTCTGTTGTGTTTTTATTAACATCGCTTTTAAGTTGTAATATATCCCTTTTAATTGTTGGTGGCTAACCTAACTACTAACAACTTTTTTAATATTTATAAAGTGCTTACCTCACAAAAGCCAAAAAATCATACGGTCGTTGGCTTGTCCAAAAAAAATCCCATAAGAGGACAAAAATAACATTATGATAATGATTATCCTATGGTGGTGAGTAGGTAGAACGCAACATATTTTTTAACCTTCTTATGAGTTTGACATTTTACTACGCTTTTTAAAAATTAAAAGGGATGAAGCTAAAAGTCTGGATTTAAAAATTTATTATTACTATTTTTAATTAAAAGAGGATGAGTGTCAATATATGTTTATTATGGCATTACTCCCCGATCTTAGTTCTGACTTTATTTATGATCTTTTATGTTAATATTTTTTCATCAAATATATTAGAAAAAATATATGAATTTTGTTGGATCTTAATTATGGTGCAAAGTGGATGGTTTAGACCATCGAATGGTATATAATGAGAAATGGTATTCCAGTGCATTTTTTCCTATGAATAGTTTATATATGAATTTTTTCATTTGTTGAACCAACAAGTATGGTTCATCGTATTTGTTGGTTTATCACACTTGTTGGTTCGGAACACGTTTTCGAATCAACAAGTGTGGTTCGTCACACTTGAACCAACAAGTATGGTTCATCAAAACTTGTTGGTTCAAAACAAGTAAAAAAACATGTTTTCGAATCAACAAATGTGGTTCATCACACTTGAACCAACAAAACATGTGTTTAACAAATGTGATTCATCACACTTGAACAAACAAAACTCACACTTGAACCAACAAAACACGTGTTTAACCAATGTGATTCATCACACTTGAACCAACAAAACTCAGAGTTTTTTTTTAACATTATCAAAAATTAAATATAAATCATAAAAACCTCAATTCAATAATAATAATTTCATATTTATTAAAATAATTAATCTAATTTTTAACATTTGTTATAATATATTTAACTAAACGTATGGAAATATATAAATGAAAAAATAGTTGACCTAATTTTTATGATTAAATGTTTGTTATAATATATTTAACCATATGTATGGAAATATATAAAATAAAATATCAAAGCCGTATATATTTCTCGTTAGTGAGTGGCCTAGGACAGCTTTCGCTTTATAACTTTATGGCCTATCAGATTAGGCTAAGCATTAAATATTCATATTCATGGCGTCAATAGAAAGTCGACTCATGTGAATTTGAAACATTATAAATTGAAATTTTATAAACAGTACCTACCTTAACCTTCACATCAAAATAATACGCAATCGCAAGATAACCCACTTGTTTTAACGAAAATTTATTTTAATGACCTAAATCCTACCTCCCAGATGTTACTCTCTTATAATCTTATAATCTTTTTTAAAAAAGGGATCAGTTTCCTGGCAGATTTAATATATTAAGTCATCTGTACAAATATTTTACATATATATATGTCGCATCAATCACATTCAACAAATACACATATTGCTGCACAGCAACATCACAAATTGTGGATTGAATCTGGGTGGGGAGCAAGTCGGTGGGGTGGGGAGCGAGTCGGTGGGGAGTGAGTCGGTGGGGAGCGTTTCAGCTGCCAGCCCCGCTGGTGAACCATGCCCTTCGCGTGGGGAGCGAGTCAGCGGCCAACCCCGCCGGTGAACCATGCACTTAGCGTGGGGAGCGAGTCAGCCGCCAGCCCCGGTGAACCATGCACTTTGACACCGCAAGTTGGATAATTTCAAGGGGAAGAGTTTCCCATAGTTTTCTTTAAGAATTTCTTCAAAGGGAAGAGTTTTCCATAGTTTTCTTTAAGAATTTCTCACTGCTGATTTGATAACGGTATTATGAAAGGTTTTTCTATTGTATATTAAAAATTTGGAAAAT
>APFE031594738.1:0-36993 GCA_000404065.3 Pinus taeda | reverse complement strand
GATGAGCGAGAATGGACAAATGGCTGAGACAGTTTGCTAGGTGGATGCTCATGGAATCTTCTAGAAGCTTCTCCTATGACACTTGCCTTTCTTAATTCGCCCAGGGATGAGTAAGAGATCAATGAAATCTCCAAGTGGAACCAAGAACTATCAGTGGAATGACAACAATAAAAAACCCAGAGCTGACTGACACCCTTGCAAGACATCTATAAATGGATCCCTCATCTGAGAGATCTGGAGGCTGGAATTTTGTAATTTGTAAGGAAGTGTTGTTGGTTTCTCTTTGAGAAGGAACATTGTGTTGTTGGGTGATCTTGCTTTTCATGAGGTGAAGAGGGCTTTGATGCTGGGAGGATGATGCTGGATCAGACAGCTGGGTTGTAATCCTCTCTTCTATGTCTGCTATTAATAAAGTTCTTTGATTTTTCCTCCATATATTCGTGTATTTGTGAATCTTGTTATTTGTAAATGCAATTGTATGATCAATGTATTTCTGATTCTGCATTGTTTATGATATTATAGGTTGAGATGCTTTGATGGTGTTTTGTTACTTTGTCTCTATAGGTATTCTCTAAAGCGGGATAAGTAGGAGAGGAGTTGCAAGCTCTATCAAGGGAGAGAGAAATCAAGCAAGGAATCAAGCGGAAGATCCAGGTTGGTCCTCTTTGCTTCTCTCTTATCTATCATACATAAAGGAAATCGAAAATTTCTTTGATTGTTTGTTTCTAAGATAGCTACCAATCTTAGTGGGACTAGCAGATCGAAAAGACACTAGTTTTCCCAGAAATAGGGATCCATGGTACAAGTGACCCATACTTCTATGCCATAGCTTGCCAACATCTTGGCTCTACACCATCTCAGCTTTGGAACTCAATGTAACACAGTAGTCTACCTCCAGCTTGTAGAGATTCTTTACTTGAATCCCAATTCACTTGGTCTGTCTAGTACTGATATGCCTTAGGGATACCTTTCCTTTACTAAAGACTACATCATAACCTTTATCTTCTAGCATAGCGGTAGACACAAGATTCTTCTTTAGAACTGGTACATATTTTACATCAATTAGGGCGAGGGGAGCTCCATGCTCCCTCTGAAACACAATCGTACCTTCACCTGAAACACGGTACTTTCCATCATCACCCATCTTGATCCGCATGTGGAGATCCTTCTCCTCCAAGATACTGAAAATATTCTTGTCACATGACATGTGGAATGAAGCTCCACTGTCCAGGTACCACACACATCCCACCATGGATGAAACCATGCATGCGATAAGAGAGAAATCCAACTCAAATTGTGAGGCCAATGCCTCACCATCATATCCCTTCAAGGATCCCTTCTTCGATTTCTTCTGTGGACAATTCGTATCATAATGGCCCACTTCATGACAATGAAAACATCGCACTTCCGATTTTTCAAACTTCTTCCCACCATGGGAAGAACCAGATTTGGGATGGGATGCCTTCCCTTTCCCTTTCCTCGCCTTACTAGCTAAGGTTATATTTTCCTCATCCTCTTGCTTTTATGAGGATCCATATGTGGTGCTTCTTCTTATCTCCTCTTGCATCAGATCTGACCAACGTCGCTCCCAATTTGGTAGTCTTACTCTTCCATTAACTGAGTCTTGGTAGCTATGCCATCTCTTAGGAAGACTGAGGAGTGCAAGACTCACCATGTCATCATCAGCGGTCATGATCCCTACACTTCCAAGTTCATCCCTGCAGGTGGTGGGCCTATTCAGATATGTAGAGATCGTGTCATCCTTTTCACACTTGATTTTCTGAAGCTTGTCTTTCAGCACCAACTTCCTCTGATCACTATTTTTCTAATATATATCTTTCAATGTTTTCCACATCGAAAACGGTGTCTCCTTCCCATGGAAACTCGAGACTATGTGGTCTTGAACTCCCTCCAGAAGGATTCTCCTTGCTCTAGCCACACATTTCTTCCATTCCGCCAATTCAGTAGCATCAGTCAGCTTGGGGACTTCTTGATGAATGAAGTCCTTTAGACCGTTATCCTCTAATATTGCTTCCATGTGATCCTTCCAAGCTATATAATTCGAGCTGCCATCAAGGGCATACTCGAGTCTTAAACTGTTGAATGCGATTGGTGAAATTGAGATATGATAAGAACTTGATTTCTATATTTAGGAACCTCAAACTTTGAACTTCTCCCTTCTTGTGTATTGTTCTTCGCCTTTGATCACCTTTGCTTTGATACCATGTAGAAATTCCCACTATAGATCAATAGATTATGCAATATACTAAAGAAAAATACTAGATCTACTTCTACAACAAACATTGTGGAATCTTAATCGAATATGAGCAAGATCAATGAGAACACATATAATTGAGAATGAGAAATCAATCCCACATAACACAGAAGAAATAACTTGGGAAATCCTCAGCCTAAAACCCCAATCTCTGTATTATCATACAAGTGGAAATATGTTCAAGTTACAAAATGAATCAACTCTCAAGCTATCCTGCTCTCTCTGCAATCAAACAATATAGCTCACAGACTGAGTGGACACTACATATGCCTTCCCTCAGCCCTCCAAGCCTCCTATTTCCTTGTGCAATTTTTCTTGGGGTCCAATGATGTCACATGTGTGAATTGGGTTCATCACATTCACTAAACTGAAGAAGTAACTGTGCAATCTCCAAGGAATGAATTCCTTCTGCATGCAAGAGATATTCAGAATGGAATATTCCTGCAACTGATAGTACACTGTCCCTCCATCTGATCTCAACTGGGTCTCTGTTTGAACTAACATGCATAGTTATTTATGAGAGAATATTCAGTTATCTGAAGTGTAGCAGTTAAATGCATGCATGCATTAACTAACTGAACTCACAATTAATTCAAAAAATTATTTGAATTAATATAACTAGACTTGACTCAATTAACTGAGCCAACTAATTACAACTCATCCTTATCTCTTTAATTGATGGATAAATTCCTCAATCAATCGAGAAATTGTTGCATGTCCCCACATAGACTTCATGTTTGATTTTCTACAACTAATTAACTCATGGTGAATTAATTAATTATTTTACAAATAGCTGATAAGATCAAATTCAAATTCTTACTTCTCTATTTTAGTTCAGGGACTAACTAAAATAAGAAGGTATCCTGAAATGCTATTTATAGTAGTACTAAATTTATCATTTCTATATTTAGCATTTCTTGCTATTTTCAACAGTTAGGTGGTGTTGTGGTGCAAAATTCTGATAGACCCAAGATTTGAAACGTAGTGGCCAACAAAGACCAACTTAGCCTTGGCCCTTTCAGAAACACCCACAAAGTGAGTGAAGCCTCACTCAAGAGACTAATGGGTGACTTTCAGAACTAGTTTTCTACGATCTGACAGGACTATCTTATGACTCATGTTGAACTACCTCCAGCTCACACATGCTTCACTATCAACCTATACTATGCATCATGCTGGGTGTTAAGCCTTCTAGCCCATCAAACAACATAAGAGCCTGACACAAGCATGCATGGAAAATAACAACAGGTGATAAATCTAGTCATTAAGGGTTAACTCAACACCAGACCGAGATCCATCTGCTTACAAACAGACTACATTAGTTATTATTTTACTCCTCCCCTGAAAGTTATTTCGCTCTCTAGACATACTCATATTTGTTTAGAAAATGAAACCATTACTTCTACATACAATGGTACCATTAAACATGGTTATTGTGAGTAATCATATCATTAAACACAACAAGAAACATTCAACTTAAGAACCACATAGGAATCCAATACATTCTCATCAAGATACAACATACAGAAAAACACAAAAAATAGATTAAACAACACATCTGACCACTGGATTATATTCACATTGCTATAAGAGGCATTATGCCTAGAGTTACATCCATGAAATAAACAGGCTCATTGACCCTACATAATAACACTTTGCATCGACAGGAAACAAACCATGAACCTAGTCCATAATGACCAAACTCATATGAAAGTAAACATGTTGATTATAGTAAGGTTTCCTAGCAGTGATAGACTCAAGCATATACCCAAGACTAAACAATAAACAAATAAAAACATCTGACACAAATTTTACAGCTTGGTCTCTCCTTTTTGCGTCCGTCTGACACTCAACATCCTACAACTAGTATCAATAGTCCAATGACCAACAACCAACCCTCACTCTATCCTCAGTGGCCCTTCTTATATTCATCTAGAAACCTCTCAAACCCTCTCAGTCTCTTGCTTTATCACTCCAGTTGTCCTGAAATCCATCAAGATATTTTATCATCCCTATTGAGTTGTCCCATGCGTATCCTTAGTCATTCAAAATATCCTTCCTACTAGTTGACTCCACTCTTCCCTTTCTCCTCCTTCTGCAAAATATCTCTATCTTCCTACTTGCCACGATCTCCTCGGTCGGATCCACCCTCTGCCAAATCGTAACCGCTAATATTCCTCTGCACACGCCTTCCATCCTTGGGTGCCACTATCATCCTCCTATGTGACATCCATCTATGGCATGCTCTGCCTACTATGTCAACCCTATTATGTGCCCCACCTCAACCTTTTTCACTCCTTATCCCTACTGCATGGTCCTAAACTTGCAAAAAAATTTCAAAAACTTTATAGCCCCCAACACAAAAATGTGGCTCTTCCTGAAGCCACTCAGTGCTTTTCCTATCCACATGGATTCAAAACCTCGATCGTTACCGAGTTTGATTTCTTGCTTCTGGTACAATTATTGTGGTTGTAATGAGGGACACTTTTCATCCTGAAGCTCCTCCAACAGGCTAAGAAGCGAGTGCTACACGTTGGGGCTTCACTCAATAAACCTCTGACATATCATGTGCGTTCATGGCATATTAAATAATACCCTTAATTTGACTACATATTGGAAAATACCTCTAAAATAACATTATTTAAACCCCTACAAATACAAACACAATACGCCTTCCCAATTTAAAATACCCCTACTTTCTCTAGATATTGTAGGTATCCATTTTTTCATTAACATTTTTTATATCCCTTTATATTTTTTCATTAACTTTGATCTCTATTTTTTATACTTGTCAATATAAAAACCCTTTACCCCCTATATATCCCCCAATATATTATGTTATTTTTTCCTGAATATATATCCCATAATATGAACCCACATGGTATGGTATTACTCCCCAGTGAAGCCCCCATGGTGCTACATCCCTATTCCCTTCAACGGTGCTCTCAGAAAGAGAAACATGATCACCATTGTTGCTCTATGGCCAAATCCAACATCCATCCCTGAAATTTGTCTCCTTCCTGCAGTTGTACCTTCTCTTCCCTTGGGTAGGTAATGGCAGGATTCTAATCTACCAGTATTCTCTAATTTTCTTTGAGGGTTACTGGGATGGGGTGACTCATCCTTTCTTACCCAACCATCCTATTTCCTCAAAGGAATTCCAACCCATTTTACCCACCAAAACAAGGATTTTGTCTGATTTTAGGTAACAGTTAGGGGTGAGATTCCCCTATCCTATCATCATGTGTGGGGATATAATCTTGACATACTGTTACAACTCCCTGAGTGAGAAATATCCCGACACCTCTCTGCCATATGGACTTGCAAATCCATCCTTCAAACGATGTCAAGATAAACTAACTGGTATGATTGTAGCCTTATGTGAGAACCATCTCTCTAAGTGGCGGGGACCCTCAATCTCTTAGGTCACGCGATACAAATTAACCACCGATTTTAGCCTATACTTCCCATTCTTGTTCCCTTCATCTAGGATTTCTTGTCACAACCTCCTCTTCCATAATCACATCCTCTTGTCATTGATAAAGCCTAGGGTGGTCCCTTCCTCCATGCCCTTAACCTTTCATGCCTCTATTATCATCCTCTCTTCGCTACATTACTCTTACACAGTCCCATCTCCCTTATTCCCAAGTGATCCTTATTCTCTCTACTTTCTTGTTAGCCTCAAAATCCTTAAAAATTTCTCTATTCTTCATAGGGACTTTGGGTGGTATTTTATAGCATTCCCCCTCCCACTCCTTCATCATGCTTGCTGGTGATTTTGACCTGGTTATCATGATTTTATTATATAAATCACCTCAAGTTTACATCGACCTATTTCATACTATTCTCTATAATCAAACCAATATGATGGTTCACACGAGTGACCTGCCCCGACCCAGACAATCTTAGTAGATTTTAATTTCTTCACCTCAATATTAACTCTTCTCGGCCCTTTGTCCTAATAATCCATGGTTTGATTAACAACTTGCTGGCTTCCTTTTGTCACTGAATGAGATTTAGCAATCCACTCAGCCTATTTCTTCTATTTCCATGAAGATTTCCCTCAAAGGAATAGTTATTCAAGTTCAATTTTTATCAAGCAGTCCTAACCTTCGCCTACATCCCCGAACCATCACATGTTAAGATACATCGTTACTAGTGTGCCTGGTCTGCCAAATCAGGACTCTCATCTTTCACATGAATTCTTCACATGAGGACCCCTGGGTGACACATCCCCCAACACAACGTGTTATCTATTCTTAACCATAGTCATGTACAAATTTGATTTCAACTCAGCCTTTTCCCTGCCAACACTTTGGATTAGTGTGCACCTCTTCACCATCCTAATTACTACTCCTACATAATCCACACTTATTTACATCAACTTTACACATACATACATAGGATATGACATTCCTTTCTCATTATCACTTGGTTAACTAACTCGCTTCTTGAAATGTGGTGTAGTCATTCCTTTGGCCCCTACATCTTAGACCTTGGCTTCATTAATGCTCCCTAATTCCTTAGCAATGTCAAGAGCTTGGTCGTAGTACTCGTTTAGTAAGTTCGTAACTTTTTCGACGATATCATTGTCCCAATAATCTTCAATAGCTGCCA
The DNA here is from genome assembly GCA_000404065.3 of Pinus taeda. NCBI lineage: Eukaryota > Viridiplantae > Streptophyta > Pinopsida > Pinales > Pinaceae > Pinus > Pinus taeda. The sequence goes on along the minus strand of APFE031594738.1, from coordinate 30,101 downwards.
TATTGGGGATTTTGTTGGTTTTGTTGTTCACCTTCCTAGCCTTGATCAGTTGCGCATATTTCTAGAATTGCAATGGTGGTCCTTCTACTGCGCGTTAAGCATCAAATTCTAGAATTTGAATTCTTTTAGGATCATCATCATCCTCTCCCATTTTTTCCAAATTATAGCACTCCAGAAACTCCTATACGCGTTGTAGAAGTTGATGCGCAGAACATAATTGGTTGCTCCTAGCCATTGTCAGTTCATTAGTAGCGAATACCTTCTTTTGCAACACCTTCAAAGCTTCATCTAGGGTTGTTTTCTCTCCCTAGAAACTCAAGGTGGATCTAAAGTTATGCACCATCTCATTCCAATTGTTGTCATTTACTACTGACTCACTGCTTTGCAAATGATCAGTGGTCCAGGATGCATGAGAACAGTGAAGTTGAAGCCATTTCCTAAGTCACAAAAGTTATTAGAACTTGATTAGATCCTCTCCATTGCATAATTCTCGGAAAAAGATTTCCGGTGGTATATAGAAGTCCAAAAAAGGGTTCTCAGATCAAAATTTAGGGCATGTAGAAGATTGCCCCTGAAAAGCCCAGCTAATTGAGGAAAATAGCTAAGTATGGAGAAATATTTGCAATCGGGACCCAGGAGGATCATCACATATCACATATCGACGTTTGGATGGGTATGGAGCACTCATAGAATGAGAAACAACAATCCACCAATCACAGATATCACATATCAGCAGTCGGCAGGTCCGGACGGAGCATTTATCGCAAACGACCATTAGTAGGATCCTTGGGGCACACATCTAAGGTTATAAACATGTTGTAGTCCTAAATGCCGATATCACATCCTGCATCTCACAAATCTAGCAGTCTATCAGTTACGACATACTCCAAAACATGTGGGGGCGTTGAATTTCGATATATTGTTGCACCGCCGAGGAAAGTCTGGAAATAGTTAACAAAGAAAATCATGAAAAAAACTAAGGGTAAGGCCTTCCATTTCTCTCTCCTCTAAGGAGGATCGTTGATTGACAATCGATGATTCAGTGGGGTTTCAACTTAAAAAGACCCGCAAAACCATTGATTTGTGATGCATATGTCAAAAGTCCAGGGGAGAGCTGAGTTTAAAATACAAAGGAATGGCCGACAAAACAAGGATCAGGTATCTCGTTTCTCTCTCCTCCATGTGGCATTAGTGATCAATGACTGGCGGGGGTCACAACTCCAAAACAATGGAAACCGTCAATTCCACGATTTAATACAAAATAGTCAGGGAGGCCGAAAATTCGCTAACAAATGCATTCATAAAAAAACAAGGCCCAACGGGCCACTTTCTCTCTCCTCCCGAAGGCCACATGGCGACATGTGATTAGTCTTTAGGGTTGATAGGGCAGCTGACATTAGTAGTGACGTGGAAATATGGTTGATGACTTGGCATAGGACACATGTCACCCGGTTTCAGTGTTTTCAAGGGATGACATGGGACGATTTCTAGGTGCCACATGTCAACACTAACAAGATGACATGTGGCAGTAATGATGTCACCCAATAGATTGAAGATCGTAGCAATTAAGGGGTAAAGGCTTAAGACAATGGTGCAATACAATTGCGATATGCATGACTCCTCCCCCAAATGCGATAAGTTATGAGTTGTGATTTATAAAGAGTTCGGGTCCGGGAAATCGGTCGATGAGGGACTTCTGAAATATAAAGAAAAATGCCCCTCATGCAATTATTGAGAGCTTTAGTGCCAAACACATAGGCCTTTGGTTCTAGCCCTAATCATATAAGGAATTTCAATAAAGGGGCTATAATAAAGAGAGGCTAAGGGGGAAATCCAAAGGTGCCCTTTTTCCCATTCCATAGGTATAAGCCTGTGACCTTTCACCTGTATAAAGAGGTGAATGCTCGTTCCCCTTGATATTTCTATCATTAAACTAAGAACGTACCCATCAGGTTAGATGAAGGCGCCGTTTGTGCTCAGAAGGCTTTTATGGCAGAAATCGATGAGGTCGGCACTGAAAGTAGCTACAGAGGAAGATATAGGAGATCAAACCTTTGAGACCATGCAGAGTAGAGCACCAAGGGATTCAGTAGAACATTTAAGGCCGAAGTGATAGAGTCGGTTCTAGAGGTGGCTGTAGTAGTGAGTAAGGAGAGGGAGATTTTAAAACCAAGTATGGACACCCCCCCAAAAGTGGCTCTTCGTAACCTGTTCTCAAGTTCAGCGCCAAAGATCTTAAATATGGAATGATGAGAGTTAGCTAAGTAGTGCAGAAGCATATGTCATGAAATAAATGTAACCATGAAAGAAAAGTGATTACAAGGACGGGGCGCTGGGATTTTGCATTAATGTCTCACCTGTTCCACGATTATGTGATGTGCCTTCCTCTGTGAGGCCATTATTATTGTTCTTAATGTTCTTTTGGATACAGAACCTCCTCTGGGTGAGAGAGCAAGCTGACTTGACAACTGAAAACTCGGCCCAGGATTTTATGTATGAAACCATGTTAAAAGAACCCCTTCTTCTTATAAATAGGGGGTCACAACACTGAAAAAGGGTTCTGAAATCTGAAAGAAAGTTGGGTATTTTTGTGAAAAATGCATCACTTAGTCACATATATCTTGCATAATATTACAGGAATAGTGGTGATTCTTCCTTTGATGTATCACAATATGTTACTCTGTTTCATTCATCTTGTATGTTTTCATCTTTGAATTCATGCCATAATAGATACTCTGATATTTCATACTTGTCTACAGATTTAGATTCTGTGTTAAAGTGTTAATGCATATGCCTGTGTGAGGGGTTGAAATTATATTTCCAAAACTATATTACATGAAGCATATCATTCATTTATTCTTTGTCCATTACATATTCCTGTCACTCAGATAGTTATAATAAATCTTATGGTTTTAGGCTCTATAATTTATATATAGAATTCTTGGTACTCTGAGCTCTATATTATATTTCTGGGAACTATGTGTATATAAATGATGAAACATACAGCTTGTGTCTTTGAATGAAAGAACCAACTCTATGATATCTGTGTATAGAATACGAGTAGTATCTCCTCCTGCTCGAGAATCATTTTAGGCGCAACACCTTCTGGTGCCATCGTCGGGGATCAAATTGAAGGATTTTTTCCCTGGGATACAACAAATTGAGCACCCTTCATGTAGGTGAGCGAAGTCTATTCTGATTGCATTCACATCACCTTGGTGAATCCACACCCCCCTCATTATCATTCATCACCCTAGCATTTAGAAGGCCTCATACTCACTTAGACACCTCATAGCAGAAAGCCCCATTTGTTTCTGACCCTAAAAAAATAATTTTCAGAAAAGTCTGGAGAGAGAAGACTCCCCTTGCCCCTGCTACCATCTCACCAGTCTTTGTCACTTCCTCCTCCAGTTCTCAGCCCACTATTTCTCACAATTCAGGACTTTCTCCTAAGACCCTGACATACCCTCCTTCCCCTTCAACCCTTGCAGTCTTAACCTCAGTTCCTTAAGAATATTTTAATCCTCCTCCATCAATCCAGATGGCTCTTACAAGAATTTTACTAAACAAGTATGCGCCTCTTGACTTACCTCAACCCTTAAGTGATATTCCCCTGGACTACTTAAAAATTTTGCCTAGGTTTAATGGGGAGGATGATAATTTTGCTCATAGACACATTCAGGCCTTTTGTGCTTTTGCTGAGAACCTAAATGTAGAACGGTTGGATGTGGTCTTGAGACTTTTGTACAGTCCCTTGATCGAGAAGCTAGAAAATGGTTTAAAAACCTCCCTGATGCCTCCATAACCACCTGGGAGTAATTGGAAACCTCCTTCACACAAAAATGGGGTGAGAAGAGAGATCATGAGTGCCTCCTCACAGAGTCCAATGCCATCAGGAAGACGCCAAAGGAGAACATCTCAAATTTTAATAAGAGATCCAATAAGCAGTATAACCACTTGCCTGATGAGATAAAACCTCCTCCAGCTTCTTCTCGAGTAGCTTACTTGGGAGCCTTTGAATTTGACTTTGGTTTCACCTTAAGATAAAGGAAATCTCATACCTTAGATCAAGTCCAGGTCGAAGCTCTGGAAGTAGAAGCAAATTTTTCCTCCACAGGGAAGTTAAGTGGAAAGCAAGAAACCAGTGGGAATAAAAGAGGTAAAGAAGAAGCTTCTCCTCTGGTCAAACCAAAGAATCACTAGAATAGAAGATGGAGGAGATGGATAAACTCATCATGAGTTTGTCACGTAAGGTTGGAAAACTCGAATTCAGAACAAGAGTCCCTCCAAATATAATGCTCAAGGCAACAATCGGGGATATAACCCACAATATAGAAGGCCTCCATTACAGATACTGCCAAGGGAAAGAAAGGAATAGCCAGATCAAATCCATCATCCTCTATATTTAGAATATGATCCCGGTGAGCAATGGTTAGATACACAGGAGATGCAAGGAGACTTATATTCTTCTTTATTTGAAGAAGAACAAGATAATATGGTTCACCATGAGGTCAGTCAAGATGGAGAAGCAGTAGATAAGCAAGATATGGATTATTATCACAAATAGTTTGCAAAGCTCATGTTAGCACAACCACAACGTAAATATAACCTAAGATATTCAAAGAAGAGGTTAAGAGAACCATAGCAAGAGGAGGAAAAATGCTCCCTAAGTTACTCCTCCAGTATCAGATAAAAGGAAAGGCAAGCTGAATCTTGACCTTGTATGGATAAAAGTCCCCTTGAATAAGGAAAGAAATCTCTCAAAGGAGCACACAGAAAAGGAAGCACCTATTTTGCAGAAAAACACCAGTGGTAGTGAAGGGGAGGCTAAGCCAAGAGGTGTAGAGAGGACCCAATCTACATTCAACCTTCAAAGGGAGCATGAAAAGGTAAGTATTTTTGTTCCACTGACTGAGTTTTTGAAGCAGCCTACCTATAAATCTGTTGGCTTATATGGGCCTGACCCAGGTTCGGAAGAATTATTTAGCCAAAGAAATCCCGCAGCTACTGGCCCTTTCGACAACAACCCACGAAGCATGGATTGAGGTTTCGTGCCTTGTTCTGCAACTTCGTGCTTCATTGGATTCACGTAGATCCAAAATACCTCTTACTATCTAATAGCATGCAATCTACAAATCTAATCTAGTGTATGAAGTATTGTAGCTTAGATCTACTTAGGAGGGTCTTTAAGCAAGCATTTAATAGATTTGGCCAGTTCTCGTACTTAGAATACACTTAAATTCACACATATCTATAACATAAGCATATGCACTTATATTAAATAGTTATATCAATCATTTATACAGTCAAATTCGTGATGGCTCAAATTGTAACACAGAGTTTGTAGAAGAAACTTATACTTATTTCCACTTATCACCAATGCATCTATATCCACCTTGCGCACTCAGCTGCAGGGGTCTGCGCACACAACTATGGACTCTTCCAGGCCTCTGTGCACACATCTGTAGAGCCTCTATCCACTACCCGAACCCTCGATTTGAACTTACAGATGCTTTCCAACATTCTTTTCTCAAAAACCCATTACATGCCAGATCCAACAACATACAACTAAAACTTAGCTACTCTACCCATAGAGCCTTGCTCTATTTATACCTTTCCATGGACCGTGATCCATGGGCGGGCCGACTCTACTTTCATTTCTTTACATTATTTTTGGGTAGACTACCCCTTTTGCTTTGACTTATTACAATTCGCGCTCCGTGCATCCCGCAAAGTCTTTACACTAATCTTACCCAAAATTGCGGGCTTTGCACCCCATGATCGTTGCGCGAGGCTTCCGCTACCCAATAGTCCTCCAACACAATCATCGTGACTCGTCTCGAGTCACTCAACTGGTGCTGCCAACTTTGCATGGATATCGGTTAATAACCTCTGTGCGTCGCCGGTGCTAGTAGTAAAATCTTTTGTCAATCGCTGCATTCGTTCCACGTGTATAGCCGACACCTTGGTCCCTGCTTCTACTGTCTCCATGGTGACATACTTAGCCTACATGTGGGCTACCTTGTGCTTGATAGTGTTGAAACTGCAAATGCCTCATCCAGCCAAGGCTGGAGACGGGCTTTAATCACTGCTTCCTTTTGTCTTGACGCCGCCCTTCCTGGTGGTGTCTTTCCTGCTGTCGCCCATGCCATTTCGCATGCTACCTTAACTTCTACAGGGAGTTGTTCATTGCACTTTTGTTGCACAACCCACTTAACTTCCTCCTTTTTCTGTCGGATAATGGCCTTGTTATGCTCTTCCGCTGCTAGTCCACGCCACGCTGGTGGCCAGGTATCCACAACCCCTTCGACAACATCATCAATAGCAATAAATCAAAGTGAGGTCCATGCTTGAGCCAGGTCCTTATGCGCCCTAATGTAGAGACAATGCATGTCTACTTTAAATTCAGAAATATGCTTCATGCTTTCATAGATTTCGTCGAGCAGGCGGGGTAACTCATTAATCCACTGACACACAGTCACGTCCATCACCAGCCAAAAGATTTTTATATTCCAAATTCATCTCGCATCCCTTGTTGCCTAGAGGGAAGCATATTGGGCATCTTCCAACCATTCTAAGTCCAATACCAGAAAGTGGATTTCTTCAGGTAAGTTAGTGGCGACTAGCATGATAGACAGAAGCAACCACACATAATGGAAAGTCTTGCCCTCCTCTTGCACTTCGCGGAAATTGGTCAGAAACTCTTCACAAAGGAACTGTGACCAATTGAACCATATGCCAGCTGTGCATTCCTTAGCAAGTGCGATAACTACGGTGGGAACCTCAGTGCCATGACATTTCCTTATTACTTTTCCTGCCAACAACTGAGTGGCAACATGGACTACATTGTCTGAGATATTGTCAATGATGTACCCTCACTGTCCCTTGGTGAGCTGATACTTCTTTTTCAGTCGCTCTATCATAATGACATCATTACTTCTATCAGTAATTTCCCGAGGGTCTCTTCCATCGTAGGGAAGGTGCAAGACACGATAAACAAGTTAAGCTGTGATACTGACGGGTTTGCCGACCCATAATATTTCCTCATGAACTAAATAGAGCAACTGTTTTATGACCAACATGATGATAGGAGGTCGTAGAAAGTGAGGGATCGACAATAGATAGAGTAGCCCGGCTTTGTACACCTCCCGCAACCACTCCTTTGGCTATAGTGTTGTCACCGTCCCTTCTACCTTCTGCTCCATTAGTACATCCATTTCCAAGTGGGGGAATTTTACAACATCTGCAAGGTCCCAATCTTCGAACTTCATCGTCACAACAAGGCCAGCCACTGAGTTTTCCACTAGGACAACTTTTGGTAGAGAAGGTGTAACGATTATAGTGTCAACTTCATCTAGGTTTTCAAGTTCCTTCGCCTTCCCCTTTATTGGTAGCACATACTAGGGTCGTCACACTAGTTGTATGGGATCCTCCTCAAGGTTTACTTCTTCGATATATGTGGGAGATTCTTTTGCTTCCTCATCGCTGCCAATTGTAATAGTTTTACCCTTTTCCTTCATTGTGAATTTGCCAAAATGCAGGTGTCGCAACAACCTTCTTATTGATTCTGGAACTTGAGGTCCTTCCTAGTCCTTAGTGTCCAAGGTGATTTAGGGAGCTTAGCTGCTTACGCCGAAGCTTGCCGTGGGTTATCAGTGGTAGGGTTGTGTGCTTTGAGGATTTCTTCCTGGTAGTGCTTCGGTAATGCCTTAAACCATAGACTTTCTTTGAATTGTTGGTCACTCATCTTGCACTTGTTTCTAACCTAGGGAAGATTTCTTGTAAGGTGGGAAGATGTGGTGGTGTGACCCTTACTATGATTATATATGATTCAAAATTTAAGATTGGTGGTTTGCCCTTGCGGCAGCTCATAAATGTGATTTTGGCAGTTATTCTTCTGCCTTAATTGCCCGCTACCCGCTCCATGGTGCTTTAAATGGGTCATCATATCATGAACAATACTTGCAATGGTCACTTTCCATATTTCCTTCGTGGCAACGAATCCCCAAGGACACAAATGCGGTTCTTGTATGTATGTTGTGGCCATGGTATGCAACTTCGTAGTAGCTTGTTTTACAGCCCCACACCCTCTTTCAACTACGTGGGGCACTGGGACTGGGCTATGTAAGGATAGTCAGGTGGACGAATCCCTCGCATGGGTCTTCCAGTTCTCGGCTAGCCTGGGCTACGAGCACCCATTTCCTTCCCTTGATTCTGCTAACGGATTGTGGTGAGCGCATCCTTGTCCTTCTAGGTGTAGCCACAACCATGCTAGTGGCACTGTTGCTTGTAGCAGGGTAGGAGAGTCAGCCATGTTTGTTTTCTTCAATAGTTCCTCCATGTAGGCAACTTCTAACTATAGCTTAGCAATTGCTTCATCTAACTCTTTAATCTGTGCACAGAGTCTGGCCTTTGATGCTTATAACTTTCAAATTTGCAATTTACCATGCAAGATGGCTTCCCAAAGCTGTTGAATCCTTCTGTGGGTGTTGTCCTTGGAAGGGTGGGTTGTATCTATGCTAGGTTGTTTGGTCATAATGATACTTCCTTGTCCAGCTGTGCGATCCTTCGATTTGTGTGAAGCTGAGTGGGTTGATGGTCACCTGATGAGCACTTGTACCCTTCGTCATTGAGGTATGATCGTTCTATACCAACTTGGTTGCCGCGCACATCCTTCCATTTGTACTTGGAACCACCTTCTCCATTTCAACTTCCATGGCCCTCCTCTAGGTGTGTGCAACACGTCTTCCGCCCCACTATACTGCTCTCATGCTACACATACAATGCTAGGCTGGACGAGTTGCCTTTCCTCTGTCGTGACATTTTCATTCGGTTGTTGTGGTTTCTTGGTGGTTACACGTTGCAATGACCGAGTCATCATATTACTGTTCAGTGTTGTAGCCTCCTATAACTGGTTCTGCCATCGCTCAATCTCCTCATCGGAATCCATTGTATAAGTGCTATCACACTCCCATGCGACTCTTCGACTCTCTATGGAATGCACTGGATTTTGGTCTTGCGCTGTTATCTAATAGATGCAATCTAGGGCATCATCAATTTCTTCGTTGCGCACTGGTTCGGTGTAGCGTTCTCCTTCGGTTGGGTCCAATGGAACTACTACTCGCAATGACTTCTTTCCGAACGTCATTTTTTGCCTTTTTAAGTTAATGATCCATTTCATGTCCATTGCCAAATATATCCCTAGTAGTGCGGGGTAAGGATTACTATCATTAAAAATCTCTATGACTTCAAAATTGGTCTGTGTACTTACACTGTCGATATCCATGGTCACCCCTTGCAGTCGACCCATTGGTAAGATCTTTGTTGGTTAGCCATTCGCAACTGAATTAGGGACCATTGTAGTGCAGTATTTCCCATGCGCTCCCATGTTTGTTTAGGTAATGCATTTGCATCCAAGCCTAAGTCCAGGATGACCTGATCCATTTCATATTCACCAATTTGCGCTATCAGTCTCATACCCATCCAATGAGCAGAGCATGTCTTCTTATTTTCTAAACTACTTGTGGTTCGCTGGATCTGGCGCACCTGGTGATCAGCTCTTGCAGCCCTTGAATGGCCTTACTATTGCATAATAGTTTCATGTAGGTTTCAAGAAAGGTAGTAGTTATGGAGGGGTCCAATCCCGACTTCGTTTGATCCCTCCTACCAGGGGTAGAAGCTTTCGTGAAGCTCTGCTAAGCTTCCCTTGGCATCGTCCTCCCCTGTTCCGGCCAAGAGTCATGTTCCTTTGTAGGTTTTAGCCTCCTGCTGCAGCAGGTTACTCATATTTCATGATTGACATTTTTACAGGCAAAATATGTCATACTTTGCATACTGCAATGCTCAATATTTGCTAAACAGACACCAAAGAAGGAGGCCATGAAAGTGTGCTAGTCTAAGTTCAACTACTGCATCCCAATTTTGAAGAGTTATTTCATTTTTGTAAAATTTTCAGCTAAAGGGAGGTCCAAACAGCTTAATCTTGGTCTCCCTAGGTTTCAATTTCCTGTTTTAGAATATAGAGAATGATTAATCTGTCCAAATAGCTTAATATTGGCAGATTCTTAGATAGGTAGAGAAACAAGGGTGCTCAAAAGCCTAATCTGAGCCCTTGGAAGAAATAAGTGTAGATATAGATAGGAGGACAGTGCAAAAGAAAAAGTTGAAAAGCTGGGTCTGCAAGTCTAAGTGCACCCAAACCAAAAGAAGAAAAAAAATGCTAGGTAAGTAGGCTGGGTAGGTAGTTTGGTGCTTGCAGAATCAATGATTTTGATCAGTTTGTGTTTTCAAATGTTATATCTATTCAAATCAGTATTGCAAGGCAAGAAACCATATGGAGGAGCTCAAGCGAGGCATGACTAACTTCCCCTTCTTCCTCTTCCCTAAATCATTTACTAACTTCCCCTAAAGAGTTCAAGATCTACTTGATATCTCTTAGTTTCATCATTTTCCATATCATTTTCCTTGGTAAAAATCTGATTTACTCAAGGAGAGTCCATACTTTCTCTACAAAGGTCTATCTCCCCTTTAAAGCCTAAGTTATCTGAGACTTAGCGCTTTCTTGTCATTTTCATATTAACTCCTGACATTATTATGTAAATCCCTATCTATTTCCCTTCCCCCTATTAAAACTATGTTAATAATTCCCCTATGTAAATATCCCCTCCCTCTGGTTGAGACATAACCATAAATGTCCCCTTGGGAATTACTAAGTTCACCTGGATCTTAGTAAGAACCCTCATCTTTGCATAGTTTTCCCCTCCGAGGTGTTTGGACTCCTTCTAAAACACAAAAAACCCCTTCCAAATACATTAACCAACCCCCGCGCATTGCATTTTTGGGATTTATTAATGTTTGATTAATAAATAACCAGAGCGCCGAAACATATTAATCGTTAACCTAAAGTCCAAACCCATCCCGGCCACAAATATTAAAGTTTATCGTGTGCGCACTTTTGTTTAAACCCGACCATTTTCCCCTCCCTTCCACCGTCGGATCGGCCCTCCCAGATCCGACGGCCCTCATGCATATCGGGCGCCCTTTTGTGATGATTAGTTAGCACCCGATGGCCGACGGTTTCACCGTCGTACACAGGGACAGATGGCGGCATCCCATTGCATCGGGCTGCCCCTGACAAATACCACCTCCGTACCAAAAGCGGTCCGATGCCAACCGCTTACTGCTCTCCCCTTGCGTGACATGGGCGCCATGTCATCCTTCCGCGTCACCTTGCCGCATCGCCTCCACCTCACCCCTTCCGGCCTGCATCGGCCTCCTGCCACTGTACCACCACATCATCACCCTGCCGTACTGCTACGACATCATGCTGACGTCATCATGCTGATGTCACATCCGTACAAGAGGGTCCCACTGCTGACGTCATGCTGACGTCACCCACCATACCGCTGACATCATTCTAACGTCAGCAGCTAAAAAAACACGCAAGTGCAAAATCTAAGCTTCGGAAGCCCGGAATGAGAAACAGGGGTAGTTTTTGATGCGCGATTAGCGCTTAGTGCTAATTGCGCATCGCTACGGGAAATAGGCCATATTGGGGAATATTTAGGGAATCTTTTGATTCCTTAGCCATATTTGCGTTGAAAAGGGCAGAAAAGGCCCGATTTTTCAAATTTTAATGTATCAAATGATAGAGAGGGACCCGGTTCAGACATTGAAGACTATCAGAGCAGACGTGAAGCCAAAAACCATGTCAAAGAGTATCAATATTGTGGCAAAGTGTATCAGTGAAGATCTTCTCAGGGCTCGAGGCGAATGAAACATTAAAGAAAAACCTTGAAAGTCAAGAAGCAGTTAAGGAACCATTCAAAGCTCATCATCACAATGACTGCACATTAAAACTCACATGAAATCAATGGACCAGAACTCTAAGCACAGTTATTGCAGAATCACTACACCAGGTCACCAAAGACACCGTATTAACTCATTTGATCCAGCTGCCTCTGGCGCAGCCCAAAAGATATTTTCTTGCATTTAATTCCAGCACAAGTTTAGGTTTAGAAGCTTTCCCATAGACCTGTTTAGGTCAGTTGTAATAAATACTTTTAGATATTTTACCTATATATACCACCCTGAAAAATGTAATGAGGGTTGGTCTTTGTTGGTTTGATGTTCTGCTTGAGCAGAGACTCGCACTGTATATGTGATAATTTCTATAATCAAAGATTGCTTAAGAGATCGGAGAATGAACTGTCTACTGTGTTTAATTGGCTGAAGAGTGACTATGGAATTCCTGTGCTTCTACATGGTTCAATAAGTGTTCCTTAACTCTGTTTAGCTTTTTATGTTTGTTTTATCATCTATGTTCCACCATCTAAAATTATAGAAAGGAAGAATAGCTTAGGATTTGTTTAGCAGCACCCTATGCTCAATTTCTGTGATTTCTACATGTTTTCATCAGGAATAGTTATGAATATGCATACTTAAATGATCATGTTTACACTATTTCTTTCGCATATGAATGATTAGTTAGGAATTCTTAACTGCTCCTAGATAACCATTCATTCACTTCTCTTCTCTGTTAGCTGATGAAAGATTCTTAATTGCCTTTCATCTCTGACTTTCATCCCATCTTTTCAGCAATTGGTATTGTTTCATGTGTAGCTATCCTGCTCTATAATCCTCTTGTGACCAAGAAAACGCAACAACAAGCCTTAATCCATGACTCCATGCCCAATGGTTTGAAACTTATCACACTATTCTTTGCCTCTCTGCCTGAATGCAACTTCCTTCCATTCAAACTCCATCCAAACTTAAACAAAACCCACTGAACCCAATAACTAGCCTAAAATCATTATCAACAAAACTAAATCATCAAGAGAGAGCCCTCTCTGATTGCAGGTGGGCTAGAACCTGCAATCCAAAGATTGGTTTGTGGTTACCTCGGCCATATCCCTTCAGGAGCTTTAGGGACAACCTGAGTGTTAACAGTAGGTGTGTCACACCTCTTTTCGCCTTCTGCACACTCTTTTCATAAATTTCCTTCTGTAGTTGCGCCACTCCTTAGTACCATGTTTATACTAGGGTCCTCTTCACGAGGTTCTGATCACATCATCTGGACATTTTGGGTTTGTGAGGGTTGTAGCACTCCTTTTTCATGCATTTGGGCAATTAGTGTTGGATAGTCTACCATCTCATGATCAAACTGTTCACAGTAGTGGCATGAAATCTGGGTCGGGTTAGTGTAGTCATAAGCGTAGTGTCCCGGCCCTCCACAGTTATAATAGATCAGTTGTCCGTGGCCTCACCCGGGCCCCATTCCTCTTCCTCGACTGTGTCCTTAGAATCATCCTTGCACTTTAGACTGCATTCTGTAAGCTGGGGTTCTTTCCATCATTAAGTCATAACTTTGACATGTCCGCTCATTGTGTCCTACTGATCGACAAAAAATGCAATGAAGTTGTTGTGGGGCCTGGGTATACTTTTGTAATAAGTGGCAGTGATCTGTTGCATGTTTTCCACCCACTTAACAAATCATGCACCAAAGCACAGGCGTGACACTTTGTCCTGCTTGTACCTCCAATTTCAATGGCATTGGGCCTCCTCCTACCAGATAATTCGCAAAGACATGACAATAGTCCTTATGGTGTCTCTGGCTCTTGCATTTAAGACATCCCACCTCTGTGCGTGCCTCTGGTTGGGACACTCTTTCTTGCTTCAAGCTTTGCATTTATAAACTCAGGTTTTGAAGTTGCACGTGGATTTGCTGAACTCCTAACCTTGGATCTGGTATGGGGGTCTCGTGCAACCTCATTGTTGTCTCCAGTGCCTCAGCTTGGGTTTAGATCTTTCGTTGTGACAGAGCTGTCCTCAAATGTGTTGTCAATGATGCCACAGACCACACACAATGTTGTGCATCTGTCAATGTCATGTTAGCTTCACGAATAGTGTTTTTAAATCTCTGGTCCAAATCCCATGGGGTTTCACCAGGCAACATTACGGTCTCCTTGGACCCAATAACTGATTGGGTTTCTGATTTTGGTTGACCAAACTCTTTGTTTAGCACATCTTGGATTGTCGATATTCTCACATTCAGATGATCAGTCAAGTATTTTATGTACCATGTTAGTGCGCGGTTCTGTAGTGCACTAACCAAGGTGGCCTTTTTGATGTTCTCATCTCTTATGCCTTGGGTGTCCCATACAGACTGGATCACAAACATAATTGTCTTGGTTCTTCATTTCCTACACCCTTAAATGTTGGCAGCTTGATCGCACTTGCCATCCTAACTTTTGGTGAGGGTGAGGTTGGGGGTGGGATGGATGGGTTCGATGAAGGCGATGCGGGAGGTGGCATGGACTGAGGTGGTATCAGTGGGAAGCGCTCCTTGATCAATTGGACTGTGCTCCCTAGTGATAACCTCACGAGTTCCTTCTCACTTTCCCGGGAAATAGAAGCTAAAGGACTGTTCTCTACTCCTTCCACTCCGCAATAACCTCTAACTCCACGTTACTCCAAACATCAATAAATGTGCATAATCCTTTTTTCACACAATAAAATCTTAATCCAAGTATACAGGGATTTGATATACCTATCTTGAGGTATTTGAAGAAACTGCATTTCTGCTTCGCTATAGCTCACAATTGTATCTATCACGAAATCGGTAATAAATCATCCTATTACCTAATCCAGCCAATGATCCACTGCGCGCATGATTTTATCTTCTATGGCTTCTAGCCTGTGCACTAGTTTCAGGGTCCACACAATAGGTTGGCCAGTCTGCACCTTCCCCTGCTGTCAGCTAGCCTTGCGATCCACTCCTATTTCTCTACCGGAAATGTTGCAAAGAAGATTTTGTGAATGTCTGTGAATATATACCAGTCCCACCAATCTTCCTCTAATACTCGTGGGTTTCTGTTCTCCTGAGCTGCGAACTTGTGGAGTTTCAAATCCCACCACTCTTCAATATATTTCTTTGTAGAGTTCTAGCATCCCAACATCAGACACCCCTTAGGCAGATCCTGATCTCAGCAATGGAACCATTTGTTTGCTTATATGGGCCTAACCCAGGTTGAAAAGAATTATTTAGCCAAACAAAGCTCGTAGCTACTGGCCCTTTCGGCAATAGCCCATGAAGCACAGATTGAGGTCTCACCCGAGGTAGTCGGGGAGGGTGTTGGAACTAGGTTTCCACACCCTTGGGATGTCTAGATGTGGTTTGGGGATTTCGCACCCCATTCTGCAACTTTATGCTTCATTAGATTCACGTAGAACCCGAATACCTCTTACTGTCTAATGGCGCACAATCTAAAGATCTAATCTAGTGGATGAAGTATTGTAGCTTAGATCTACTTAGGAGGGTCTTTAAGAAAGCATTTAACCTATTTGGCCAGTTCACGTACTTAGAATACACTTAAATTCACACATATCTATAACATAACCATATGCACTTAGATTAAACAGTTATATCAATCATTCATACAGTCAAATTCGCGATGGATCAAATTATAACATAGAATTTGCAGAAGAAACATATCTTTATTTCCACTTATCACCAATACATCCAGATCCACCCTGTGCACCCAGTGGCAAGGGTCCACGCACACAGCTGCAGAGCCTCTATCCACTACCCGAACCCTCGACTCGGACTTACAAACGCTTTCCAACAACTTTTCTAAAAATCCCATTACATGCCAAATCCAACAACATACGACTAAAACATAGCTACTATACCCATAGATCTTTGCTCTATTTACACCTTTCCATGGACCGCGATCCATGGGAGGGCCGGCTCTACTTTCATTTATTTACATTATTTTTGGGTAGACTACCCCTTTTTCTTTGACTTATTACAATTCATGGTCCACGCATCCCGCTGAGTCTTTACACTGCTCTTACACAAAATTGCGAGCTTCGCACCCCATGAGCATTGCGTGGGGCTTCCGCCACCCAACAAAATCTCAGGTATCTCAATTCATTCTCCCATCAGTTTTATCACCCACCCAGGATTCCCTAAATCTTCAAGAAGAGAGGCCAATGGTGGTCTTTGGGCAACATGTGGAAGAAATTGATCCTTCCACTGCACCTTTCTATGTAAATTGACTTGATAAGGTAGATACATTAGTTGTCGGTGGTTTGGAGTTGAATGAATTAGTTTCCTAGGTTATAGAGGTAAGCTGCTCCACTGCGTATTTTTGTGTAGCTAGTTTAGAAATGGTTGAAACCACCCCTCTTCTCATGGATTCGACCCCTGATGGATAGCACAGGTGGTTTGAGGTCTATATCATGTGTTTTTTCAATTATTTTCAAAGGTTGGACTCTTGTGAAAGCTTTGAGCATCATTGTACATTCATCTCTGCAGTTTGGCAAGGAAATAGACCAGGGTTTGTAGCATTTTGTGGGATTCTTGTGGCAAGGTGATTTAGTACTGTTTCTCCTTCTGTAATTCAAGTTATCATATGTTTATGTGTGCCATTATCTCTCTCTTTTCAGCTTAACTAATTGAATCAAGTATAAAGGTGGAAATCATTGATGTTGCAGTGCTCTACCTTATGGTTTATTTAGATTTTCATGTTTTCTATTGTTTGAAGAGGATCACTGATACTTTCATGCCCTCTCCAACTCCTCACGAGTCTAAATATTCTCCATTTAAATTATTTCAAAGTACTAAAGCATTTGCCTACCTTGCCCCACAAAAATCTCTGCAAGACTAAGTTCATTCCCTGGACCCAAAACTGTGTTTCACTTTTGATCCAACAAACCAACATGAAACCCAATCAATCTCCTCTGAGCATATACCCAGCCTAAAATTAGTCTTTACATCAGTCATCTCAAGTCTCATTTGCTATATTTTCCTGAGATTGACAAGGAAAGAGCCCTCTCCCAACTTGGTAGGGCTAGCTACCAGGTTAAGTGTGGTTTGATGTTACCCTAGACTTGACTTCCTTCAGCCTGAGGTAGATTTAGGCCCTAACACTAGGTTTTTATACTTTAATATAAATTCCCATCCTTAAAATTTTCCCTACTTTGAAAATTATTCAATAGGTATATAATTTTTAATTGTAAGCATGTTGATAATATGAGCTTAAAACACAAATAGGGTACAACATTTTAGGCTTCATGTATGGGGTTGATGGATAGGTGTTATGGATACCAAATGACCCTTCCTCTAGTAGCCCTAGTGATGACTATATTGGGATATTAGGTACTCAGTGGATAACATTCATGGGTTGAAACTACCTTTAGTATTTGGATATGAATTAAGTTAATTCTAAGTTCACTAAGACCTCATTTTCCTTTGATTTTTAAGGTATAGGTGGCCTAGATGCATGTGGCACAAGACAAGGTGTGACCCTATTCCTATGGTGGGTTATCCTTGATAGGTAGATGTTGGAGAGCCAAAAACTACTAGCATGATGGGTTAACTAGATCTCAATCAATTATTCACCTACAAAGGTAAGAGTGAAGTGTTCTAAATTAAATCTACACTCTAAGGAAAAGACATTGGCGTTGGGTTGAAGACATCTACTAGGTATCATGTCTACGAGATATCTGGTGTGGAGGTGGGTCAACATTTTTATTGGAAAATAGGGGGGTTTCAAGTTCATGGACAGATAGTTATAACTTCTTGGGATGTAATTCTTGTCTTATTAGGTTCAACTACCATAGTTGTTCGAGATCCACAAATGATTCCTACAGGTGGTCAAAATTTTGCTGAATATATTCTTGAATTTTTTGGGACTTGACCAAAACTTAGATAAGGGAGGAATAATATGGTCCTTGGGTTCCCTTTATTGGAACTATGTTTCTATTTATCTTTATTTCTAACGGGTCAGGTGCTCTTCTTCCTTGGGGAATTCTAAATTTACCTCAGGGAGCACATGCCTATTGAAGAATGAGATGATGAATTATAGGCAGTGGCTTGGTTAAGGGAACCTACTTGAGCTGTAGTTAAAGAAGGTCTTAATGGGGAAATTTTCACTACTTATGGAACCGAACCTAGGTGATCTATCCATGACCAGGGTAATTATTAGGTGAAACTAAGTGGATTTCTGAACCGATTGATGTTGAAATATCAAATTTGATTTGGATGATCTAGAGGGGTCATCATTCACTATGAAATAAAAAAAATTCGAATGACTGGTCAAGATAGATTTAGCCAAAGAAAAATCTTTTATTGCAGCTAGACATGATTTTCCCTTGTGAACATTTTTATGTTTTTTTTTTAAAATCTAGAAGTACACTTTTTTGGAATTGCCATAAGGAACAATAGGGTTAATTCCTATATTGTGATGTGAAAGAAATCTTATGTATTTCATTTATTCATTTCTCTTGTAGATAGATAAATTTTCATTTTCTTTATTGAAATATGTTGCAAATTGAATCAATCCATTCTCTTGACAAAAATGTTAAAATAATAACGGAATCTACCAATTAAAATTTCAAGGTGTGAAAGGTGAGACACAATTCTTTAAAATATCCTCCCATGAATTAAGTTAAATGACTATTTGGGTACAACATCTATGAAACATGTGTGATTTTAATGGATATCCATCACAGATACCTTGTGATCCTTCCTCTAGTAGCCCTAGTGATGACTATATAGGGATATTGGGTCCTTGGCAGGAATTTTTCATGGGTTGAAGCCACACTTTTAGTCTTGAAGTATGACCTAAAACTATTTGTAATTGGATGTAAGCTCATATCCCTAAGCTTCATATGGTATGAGTGACCTTCATGCAATTGAAATGAGTGAAGGTCTACGTCCTTATTGACCACCAAATGGATCATTATATGTGGTTTGGTTTTGTTGAGCACTTAATAATGAATATTCATGGATTCACTATAAGGTTTTATTTTCTACTGACATTTTTGGTTTACCAAAGAAATGCGCATATTTCCTGCAACATATGAAAAAAATGATGAGAGACTCTTTTATGTGGTTTTCCCTCAAGAATTTCAATTGTGTGGTTAATTGTGCTTTAGAATTTTTGGAAGCATAGAAGAAGTATCTCCATCTCTCTTTCATTACTAAATTATTAACACTTGAATTTTTTCAAATAAGGCTTGAATCCTATTTATTAATCAATTTGAACATGGAAGGTCCAACTCTCCCCTCTAGCCCACTTCAATAGGTACCTCCCCAAACAATTTTTTAGGAAATGGACCTTTAGGTGGAGAGAATATCTATGAGATATTGGATCTAGATCATGGAGATATGGGATAATATTTCAAGGGATTTCAACTTAATTTGATCTAACCATATTTCTTTTTCAAGTTGGACTGATGATTGATTCCACTTAATGAGATGCACAAATTCACACCCCTAGGCCGTATTTGGAGAGATGAAATATTTCTTGAGGTAAAGTATGGAAGTATGGTAAACCCCTATGGATCTACAAACTTAAATGGTATGTCATTATTTCACATGCCTCTTATGGAGTATATAAACATAGAAAATGGAGAACGCAATTGAGTGACTAATATCTATACAATGTGTCCACATTTATAGTTTCTTCCATATTGTGTGTTCTTGCATAGTTTCCAATTTTCCAAGGCCTACATTCCAATGATCCATTATCAATTTTGATGGAACTAATTTTCCATTGTATGTCTAATTGACAATTTATGTCACATATTTGGACTTGTCTTCTAAAACATGTTCATGTTGATACTATTAATTATCTCTTTAGAATTTGAAGTTTTCTTTGATCTTTAAAACACTATCTTGGAGAAGGCATTGTAATTTAATTAGTCTCCTTTAAATATAACCTATTTTAAGTTGTATTATTACTCATTAGTTCTATTTTTCCTTTGGAAATTGAGTGTCCCAAACCAATCATCCAAAATAGGATAGTCTACAAACATACCCCATAATAATGTTACAACGTGTTCACATGTGGGGTTGTACTATTCATTGAGATTGAGTGACCCCTTTTATTTATGGAAATTTGTAACTAGAGTGATACACATTCGTTATTGAACTATGGACCTTCAAAATACCCAAAGAATGAAAGGATCCCGAACAACCCAACTGACCTACAAGCCTAAGCCTAATCACTCATCAACTCTTTGGACTTATCCTATAACTCAAGAATGTTGGAGTTTTGTTTGGTGTTCTGAACATTTTTGGTGAAAAAATGTAATTTATATAATCCACTTTAAATAAGATTTATTAGAAAATATGACATGTAATTACAAGTTCTCTCATGTTAATAGATATCCATTGTTGTATTGGTTAAGGAATTATTAATTGTGTCCATTATACCATATTTACTAGCACACCCTTGAAGTGAGTGAAGTGAATGTTGAAGGAAATAAAATGTAGATGTGTTATATAGATAAATGGTGATCTTGTATAATAATTAAAAACAAAAAAAAAATTTGACTTTTCCTTGCACTAAGTGTCTTTTCAGGTAAAGCATGACCACAATATTGAACCAGAAATTTAGCCATAAGATTCACAATTATTATATTTATGTATGAAATTTGAAAACCAGTAATTCCACATTTTATATATCAATAGTTACATTGTTAATAAATATATTATAAATAATTTATTTTCATCTCATGTAAATTTTAATATAAATATCGATGTAAAGAAAGAGAGTACTTTTGTTTTTCAAATAAACAACACTACAAGAAAAATACCTTCTAGCGGAGGTTATAATGGAGGTTTTTATTGTTATAACATTGGAAAAAATTGTCAAAAGAACTTTCACTAAAATATCCATTTGTGATAATGGATGTTTTAGTGGAGGTTTTAACAGAACTTCATCACAATTGAAAAAATCTGGGTGGTTGAAGATTTTAGTGGATGTTTTTTGAGCGGTGTGCTTAATGGAACAAGTAGCACCAGTGTGCTACATATATAAAAGCATCAAGCGACATACATAACTAAAACTACTAAGGCGCTGAATGCAAAGGACAATAGTGCATAATATATGCCTCACTGGTTCTAATAGATAAAAAACTCTCTGGGGCATTCTTGTAAGGAATGACACCAGGGCATGCAAAAAATAATTGTTGTGTCGATGTTTTTTTTAAACTTGCAGCATTGATGTGTATCGATTTTACAAATGACCCGATGCATTAGTTATACAAAAAGACCAGTGTTGTTAATTTTCATAATGCACTGGGTTGAAAATAATATTTTGTAAGACTGATGAGTTATATGAAACTACTTGTGCGTTAAGAACTACAATGCACTAGGGTGTTAATCTCAAAAAAGGATGGTGCTTGAAGAGATAAATGCACTAGTGTCGTCGTTTTTTAAAAAGACATCAATGATGAAAATTTTTTCCGTCACTATGATTTTATATAACATAACATAGCGGTGCATTTTTATTTTGTAGACGCACTAATTTTTTGAATGATATTCTTTTTTTTGGAAATGTTGACTCATGACAGTGCAAGTATTGTAATTTTTTAAATAAAATATTCATAACAAATTTGAAATATATCTTATAACAATATTCATAAAAATTAAATTTTGATTACTACATTTGTATATGATATTTGGATTAATTTATTATATTATCAGATTTCTCATCTCTTCATTATAATATTTAATCATCCATATCTTTAACCAATGTTGCAACATTTCATAGTGACATTGGATAACAAAATAGAATAAATTAAAATGTGTCTTATTATATATCGATAAGAGACTCTTTTCCATATAAAATGGGATTGTTATTGGTAACTCCTTATATTTCAATTGGGACACTATGCCCATTACATTAAACAAATTGTCTAATTTTCACAGGCAATTGCTTCAAAAAATACAATAGGTTGCATTGATATCGAAATAAATCATCATTCTTCCCTAGAATTTTTGTCAGTTCTCATGCTATTTCCATAATGGGGGTTATTTGAAGGCATGTTTTGTTGATTGCATCGATTTTTTTGTCTTATTGATCTTGTAGTTCCATATTCAAACATAAAAATAAAGTGTAATGAGTGTATCTACATTGGTGAGACTAATGAAAATTGAAATAAATAATATATATCAATGTAAATTGAATACAAATGTACCATAGAAAGAAGTGACTCATAAACTGTGGACATGGATTCAAAACCAAGTCTCATGCCTTGTTGCAACAAGTCCTATGCTGGCGTATTTCCATACTTTGTTTCTTGCATGTTCTAAACCCCATTATAAATCATAGATTTAATATAAAGATCTTTTTTTTCTATTAATAAAATAAGAGAAGTAAAGAAAACATAGATACTTACAAATTCCACAATTAGTTTTTGATATGCCAACATATACTCCAAACCCTTATTTAACCCAATGTCAATTAATTCTTCTGATAGCTCTTCTTTGTATGTTAACACCCATTTAAAGACATTCAAGGATGGTTGTTGTAAAACAACTTAAAATATACAAAAATGAAACCCTGAGTTTTTATATGGAAACATTAACAATTACTCACAAACTTTGAAATCAACCCTTTTCTTACTTGTCATCCTGTTTTATGCACTGAATGAGTTCCATCTTGGTTTTTTTGCAAGAAATTGCTTAAATTAATATTTGATGCTAGATTATTTTTTTATATGTACAAATTCAATCATGATTACATACATTTGAAGCATGTTTTTATTGATATGTTTCCTCCTATGATGTAGTTATGTCTATTTCTTTGATCATCTCCTTATACACTTTTTTGGACATTCACATTGACATGTTTCACATATCAGTGCATTGATCATTTGGGATTTTCATAATCTTCATAAAAAAAGTAATAAACTATTTTTATAATTATATATGAAAATAAAACACAACAAAATTGATATTAATAAATTAATGGTTTATAGTAATATATACATATAATTCTAGAAAGTCATTTTATATAGTTAGGAACATTACCTTTTGAATGATTATTTTTGTTGTTATATGTTTTTTCTATTGCAAGTTTGACATGTCTCATTGACCATTGCTCTGGAAACACTTCTTGTAGTTTAGATATAATTTGGTTCCTAGAATCATTGGATTTATTTTTGTATTATAAGTGGAAAGTATGTCTCTACGTTCATTCCACTAGATACCTCATAGTTCTATAAAAAAATCCCCCCCTTTCGTTAACCTCAAGCACCACTCTAGATGAGCTAAGGACCAATTCATCATCATTTACATGTTATACAATTTTTCTTTTCTTTAGAATGACATTGATCTTTTCCTTCCTTATTTCTCCGTGTAGAACATTAAACATATATGAATTAATATATTGTTTGAAACATTTTATCTAATATTCTTAAGTATATTATTAATGAAAATTCAAAAAAAAAAACTCATATTGAATAACATTTTTTCATTCAATTAATTCATCATTCTGCAATTTTTCTATCAGGCTTTCACGCCCTTTTGCACTTAGATTAGAAGTAATATTATCGACCATGTTCATTTTGTGGCTCTGCCTGACACACACCAACCAATACATATTATTTAGACTTACATGTAGTTCAAACATATTACTTTTGTAAGGAATTTACGAAGAACTCACCTTCTTTGTTTTTTTATGTGCTATCATTGTGTTGATCCATATTTTTGTTACACCTTCTGAGACATTTTTTTTATGAATATACAACCTGTATCATTCAATACAAAAGCCACTAAATATATTTTAAACATAAATAATATAAATTTCAACCAAAAAGCTCTGGTTACTAGCGCGTTTATAACATTAAATGCATTGAGTGTTTAATTATTCAACACAGTCATGGAAAATTAATTTTTAAAATTAATTTTAAATTATAATGGTGTGATCGAGAAGGATAAACACACCGAAACGATTCAATGATGCTATTTGGAAGAGGTGTGTCATTGTGTTATATTACACCAGGTGAAACTATTAAAAAATTGGACAAAATCGAAAGTGTGATAATATATCGATGCATTGTATTACATAGGGAGGACCAGTGCAATATATTATAGAGGGAGCACTGAGAAACATATAGATGTTTAAAAAAAATGGAGAGGGCTGACATGGTTTGGACCTAATTCAATAATTGATTCCCCTACTTTACATGTCAAACACCCTACAAACCTATTAAAGCTAAAATGCCTCAATTGAAAAACTTTAATTGTGAAGTGGTAGAGGAAGTTAAACCATAAGATGCAATTTTGTAGGAAGAAGCAAGGGTTTAAAATTTAAGGTAAGTATTGAACCCTTTTTGTTTTTTGTCTAAATTTTAATTAACTTTAAATAAGAAAGAAGATCGTAATTTTTTTTACTAGTAAAATCTCTAGTAAATTTTTTATTATACATGGTTTTAATTTATTTTTTCCTGAATTGTGAATAAATCTAACATAATTGTAAAATATTTTAACTGTAAAAATCAATATTTTTTCTATCCATGGGAATAAATCTAACATAATTGTAAAATATTTTAACAGTAAAAATCAATATTTTTTCTATCCATGGTTTTCAATGAATAACCATACCTTTCAACTTATGATCTTTTGGTGGATCCAAAATATTTTGCCGCTCCACAATGCTCCTAGAATTTCTCTCTTGAAAAATAAACCCTAACATAAATTGTAAAATTGTAAAATAACCCTAGCATAAATTGTAAAATTGCAAATAAGCCTAAGATAAATTGTAAAAAACATTATTAGTAAAATAAACAATAAAATTTAAAATTTTTACTATGAAGGTTTTTGAGTGAATGACCATACCTTTTAGCTTCTGATCTCTTGAATAGTTATACTACTCCAAAGTATTTTGTTGCTGCACAGTGATATGTCTCTCTTGCAAATCACTCTCTTGAAATTTTGGATAAAATAATGAAATATTGAATAACATTTTTCTATTTGAAAGACTTCATTAAATTAAATTTTGAAAAATCAATTACTGCTTGTTTTTTAGTTTTAAAAAAGAAAAAGAAAAACCACTTTTTTTTCAATTTCTCTACACATTGGTTAGCATCGATGCATTTTATAGCAAGCATACCAATGCATTTATAAAAAAAGTGCATTGACATTGTTAGGGCACCAAATTTTTTCAACACATTGATATGATACATTTTTTTTTCAAATCCTAAAACAGTGCAATTAAATTTTTTAATGCAGTAGTGTGGATTCTATTTAAAGCCATCGATGCTCTAATTGTTATAAGAGTGTCAAGTTGGTTGAATTCCTTTTTATTATTTAAAATTGAGAAACGTGTTTGTAGCAATTTTTTGTTTTTAACGCATATATGCGTTTTTGTAGTAGAGAACCAATATGATAACATATATTTATTTATTTTTCTTCAGAATGCCAAAAACCAGTGTGGGTATTATTTGAATTCCTCCGTGCTATTAATTTTTTAAACGCATCGGTGCACTTTATTCAAGTCAACGCATAGGTTGGGTTTAAAATTTATTTGAAATTTTACTTTCACATAAAACGGCATATTAATCTCAAATTATCATTTAGGATGCATCCACAATAGTTACGGTAGTTTGTAATATACATTTTTTCCTTAAAGTTTCCTTATTCTTGAAAAAAGGTTTGAAAAATATTGAAATTCAAACTATGGTTATATGATTGGCAAGATTAATTTTAGATATGCACACAAAATTTTATTTTTGATTTTTCTCAAATGCAAGGACAAAATCTCAATAATATCACATGGTCAATTCTTGAAATTCCAACTCGTTCCATTTTGATGATCAAATTCCTTCACAAAGTTCTCCCTTTCCATATCTAGTAAGTTCATATTTTATTTATATTTCAATTATCTAATTAGTTTTTTTTTAATCCATGTCAATTTGAATAAATATGTATCCAAATTTGTAGGAACCTGATTCAAAATCGAGTTCAAATGGATAAAATATTCCTCCATTTCAAAAATGTCAACAACTCTTATCAGGAGAAGCATACCACATGCAGTTGGTAAACAAAACTAGACATCCTCTTCACCCTACCAATTGGAACATGACATATTCCAACCACAATCTTGGATCAACAATGGTAATGATTGTTTGGTATAATGTAATTTCATTAAACCACTTACATTAGTTTTCTTACTAATATCATTGATATTGTACTAATGATGTTCAATATTTTTTAAGATTAGGATTATAGTGATGACGAGCGTCCCACCTACCATCTTTCGAAGCATACCACTACAATGTCAACTCGAGAGCGGGTTGTATTAAGAGAAAGAATCAAATATCAATCATAAAAAGAGTGGTTGAATCAACCACATATTCAATTCCCACTACGTCCAAATTCACCAATTAGGAATGACTACAACAATAGTAGTTCTTCATCACAAATTGGAAATGGAGGTTGGTATGGATGATTACTTAAGGGATGTGATTGCCTTGGAAGAAATGTTGTTAGATGCATTCTAGAATGATGAGCTAGGGGATGTTGCTCATATCACTGATACCTTATTCGAAAGCTTAAAATATGTTTGAACCACCCCTCTCTTTGGACCTCGTGGTAAGTCAGAGTATAATTAGTTGGGGGCAATGATGTTTCGATACAATGTGAAAGAAAAGTTTGGCATGTCGAATGCATGTTTCTTGGCAATATTGAGATAATTGACCTACATGATCAATCAAGTTCCTTATATTATGTCACCGAATCAAAATTGAAAATGGCTGATTTTATGAATGTTAAATATTGACATTGTACAATTATATTCCCCACCAAATACGAGATATTCAAATATAAGGTTATTTTGATTGATATTGTCTTGTCGGGTAGTTACAAAGAGGAAACGTAGTTGTTGAAAATTTTGGGTGCTGAGTACATATTATATCATGCATGTCTGAATGGTTATATTCTATATAGAGGAGAATATGAAGACAAAGAGATATGCTTGAAATATGGGCATGAATGGTACCGTAGATAAAAATATGAGTAAATCACATCGTCCTCCTCATAAGATATTGAGGAACATGCCTATAATCCCAAGGATTCAAAGACTCTTTCGTTGCAAAGAATTAGTTATTTTTCAAGGATGGCATGCCTCACACATAAGTGAGTAAGAAGTTATGTGAATCCCAACAAATTCAATAGTGGCTAGGTGGTGAAACCACCTACAAAAGATAGTGCATAACTTCTCTAGCGTATTCCTCCTAAAAGAACACCCTTATAGAAGACAAAAATTCACTTTCAATGGTAAACCAGAGAGAACCCAAAGGCCTACAATAATCACACCTTTTGAATGTCTTAAAAAAATGAGAAAGAGAAGTAGAATGAGTTTGCAGAAATGTTTGATTCAAGTGGGGATCCTATGTTTGATGATCCAGAATTATTCGAAACCTATGTTGAGAAATTTCCCATTGGGATGAAAATGAATTATGTCTTTTATGAGCTCCCATATTGAGAGGATTTTAAGATTTCCCACATACTAGATCCCAAGCATATATTTAAAAATGTTTCATCTTCTTTATGGAGGCACATATCATAAAAAGACAGTGACACATTGACTATTAGAAGAGACCTTATTTATTCAAAAACTAAAAGGAAACATTGGCCAAGGCAAGAAACTAGAGGAGAGGCTAGTCCCTCTTGGTCTTTGAAAGAAGGTGTTGTCCCATTGATTTTAAGAAATATTAAGAAAGATGATATTTCTTTGGAAAAGGAAGTTATAATGAGTGTGAGGGTTCCTTCTTTATATGGGTCTTCACTGCAACGTTGATTCTCTCTAGAAGAACATCTTTCAAGGTTGAAATCACATTACCATTTGAACCTTCGAAGAGTACGTATGTCAAAAACATGAATTTATTATTATTATTATTATTATTTTTATTTTTATGTAAGTAGATATATTATAATTGATTTTTATATAATGTACTATTTATTGTGCATTGTCATTATCCTCTACTTGTGTATGGGTGTGTGAACCATGACTTCCCCCAATACCTACAATGTGCCATATCTAAGTTATATGCATTTATATGCTGGATGACATCAAAGGAGATTTAATGGCTAGCATTCCATGGTGGCGTCAGGAGATTGTTTGTGTGTTTGGGAAGGAGTCTCCGATGAGTTTCATGGATTTGTAGGTTCATCTTGTAATTCGCTAGTAGATGAGGTTTAGTTAGTTGGAGTTATTTCTTGTCGTTGGATGTTCTTCTTAGAGAGGTACATGAATAGATTGAAAGTTTTGTTCGACAAAGAGAAAAACCTTAGTGGTCTATGGCAGAGGGGTATATATCATATGAGTCGTTCTATTATCCCAGTGAGTACATCAAGCAGATCGACAACACACTAGATGCAATGATTTGGGATGACAAAAAGGATGAATAAAAAGAGAAGGGAGCTTCTTGAAACAAGTAGAAAGGGGCACTTAATAAAGAGTAAGTGCAAGCTTATCATTTGTCAAATTACTACACAATAGCTATTCACAGTGAACTTCATATTAATGCATATTTTAATATCATACATGTAGAAATTTTGAATAATTTAACACATATTCAACAGAGATTATCCTGATCATGTACTATTGTGGAAAACATACACAAAACATAAGCTCCTCTACGTTGATCATCAATATAGCAGCATCAATAACAATAAAACATCAAGAGCATTCACACATTAACACAGTATGTATCCCGGGGAAAGCATATCACAAAAAACTCCAACTATCTGTATATTAATGATTGAGTCATGTAACATTACAAAGCATAATACTTCTCACAAGTATCTCCACCTCTGTTACACACAATACAGCTCAGATATGATCTCCAAATCTCTTCCACTGCTTGCCTGCCTCTACTGCGTAATCCTACATGAGAATACTAATGAATGAATGATCCAAATTCGTATTTCCCTTGGATATACCATGCAATCCTCATTGGCAATACTCAATCCATTGATTGTGCAAGATCTAGTGCACAACTATAGTCACAACTGATAGCAATATGATTCTCTACCACCTGTCCCTGTTGAACTGAACATGCACTGACATGCAACTGAGTTAAAAAATGTATTCATTAGTTGTATTATGAGTTAATAACTTGTGAATTAATTTATAACTAATTCACCCAACTCATCTCTAGTCTATTTTCCAGTTTGACTAAATACAACCAGTTTAACAAAGCTAAACTGAACACAACTCCATCAACTGCACCTCCAGTCCACTAAACTCAACTCACTGGAGTTCTAACTGAAGTCCTGCATGCAAATATTAGTCATCCCATAGGTAACCACGTATTTCTTCTGGGATCTGCATGTACCACATCCGTAGCTCATCCTGAAGTGCTCCAAGAGAATAAGACAAAGTTTATAGTCTAAATATTATTATGAGCTAATAATATTTGACTCTTCTATATTTAGACTGAGCAGTCACTCTGCTATGGTGTCACTCCGCTGTGGTCTAAAAATATAAGTCCATCTATTTTTTCCAACTTGATCAATCATCCATAAACAGTAACCTGCAATCCATAGACATGATCCATATGTCTAAAAATAGACATAGTCTAAAAATAGACTTGCGCCAAAAATAGCCTGCGGGCCCACTTAGTGAAGGCGACTCCTTTCCACTAAGCTCCATCATCTTGTTGCATTCTCAAAAAGCATTTCTTGTTGCACACCTTTCAACACTCCCTCTCAACAAGAAAGGCTTCCTCTCAAACCCGATCCTGTAACTCTAGAATGTTCTGCATGCAACACATCTGGCCGGTCCACTTGCTCTATCATCAAGGTCTCTGACTGCTATTGCCTCTGTCGACTGAAAACTCTGCATCTCTGTGCTCTTCAGTATCTGACTGCTCTAGCCTCTGTCACCTTGATCTCTGACTGCATCCGTGCTGCTGCTGGTTCTATCTCCCGGCATTGCATCCGCACTGCACCTCCCAACTAACCTCCCTGTTGGGCTAGAAACATACTCTGATGCTGAAGCTCTACCTGCTGCTGACAAGTGCTCCCTCTCTGACATCTGCGCTACTGCAACATCTTCATGCATCTCGCACCATTGCACACCTCTCTGTGCCACCTAGCACTGTGCAAAACACTTGTGCCTCTCGCATTGCTTCAGCCTGCATGCTATGCGCTGTCTTGGGATTCCCCGCACTGTCGCTCTCTCTGCCGCTCCATCCGCATCTATCTCTACCCAATCAGGTAGTTCCTGCTACTCCACATCGGGGCTCCTGTAGCAAGGTCTCATCCAAGAGGTTGGGTACCTCAAGGATCCTGTCCC
>APFE031594731.1:0-12784 GCA_000404065.3 Pinus taeda | reverse complement strand
GATTAAGGATACCATTATATTTTTAAATACCTACATATAAATTAATAAAATTATAATGAATAGATATATGTAGTCTAGCTAGTAAAGTAAATGGTAATTCCTTGAGCATTTCTTCTTGTTGATTTTACCTAGAATATAGTAGAGGTTTTTAAGAGCCATAAGTTTAGAATATATAATTTGTTTAGAGAATTTTCGGCAAAATCACATAATTAATCTTTTGTTGACGCGTTTCGAACCAACTAGTGTGGTTCATCGTCATGACAAGTTGAAAATACAGATCTAGTTCATTGTGTTAAATAGTTTAAGGAGAGAAACGGCTAAAAAATCTAACGGCTACTTTTCCACTCAAGAACCCTAGTCAAACTTCCTCGAACTAATTAATATAAAAACTTTATATATAATAGTATTTTAATATTAATTAGTTAGAGGAAGTTTGACTAGGGTTCTTGAGTGGAAAAGTAGCCGTTAGATTTTTTAGCCATTTGAGTCTCTGCTTAAACTATTTAACACGATGAACTAGATCTGTATTT
This sequence comes from Pinus taeda, assembly GCA_000404065.3. Lineage (NCBI taxonomy): Eukaryota > Viridiplantae > Streptophyta > Pinopsida > Pinales > Pinaceae > Pinus > Pinus taeda. The sequence goes on along the minus strand of APFE031594731.1, from coordinate 12,254 downwards.
TCAACTTGTCCTGATGATGAACCACACTAGTTGGTTCGAAACGCGTCGACAAAAGATTAATTATGTGATTTTGTGGAAAATTCTCTAAACAGATGTTATGGATCAGAGAAGTCTAAATTCATTAATATATAATTTGTAAATTTGGAGTACCTCATGAATATTTTTATGTTGTTGAATCTATTTAAACATTCAACATTGCATTTTAAACAACAAGAGATAACTTTCTTGCTTGAAATTGTATTTCCATATTGATCCAAAAATGGATCCTCAATAAACCTCTAAGTCTAAAAGACCTCATGTAAGAGGTAAAAGGTGCCAAATGGCACAAATCCTTTGTAAATTAGAGGAAAATAAAAATTGAAGGCTAGTCTTAGAAATAGTCTCATTGTAGGGACCTCTTCATTCTAAATCCAATGCAACTTGAATGGCCAAAAACGGACTCCGGATGTAGGAGTTATTGTAAAATGAAAATTGCCCAATGTCCTTAGAAAAGGAGGCAATTCCATTAAATTTTGAACTAAATTGAAAATTTTGATTTTAGTATAGGCTCACGGGTGAATCCACAGCTGACACATGGTAGGTTGGGATTGGGCCATGTGACCCTATTTGATTGGTCAAAAAGGAAATTGCATCGTAAGCTTTTACTGCATCGCAAGCATCCAAAGGGAGGACTTAAGCCAAGGGCATGAAGGTTTAGCAATAAGCGATAAACACTTTATCACATTGCACATAACCAAAGGTGATGGACCATGTCCCGCCGTACTATGAAGTGCTGATGACCGATATGCGAAGGTGGGAGCGCTGAAATCGACGGATCGCAATCGAAGCATTACAAAGGAATGACCATATGTTACACACACACACGTATATATATATATATATATACATATACGCGCGATCTCATGGCTAGACCCGACACGGCTCTAGGCGGTAATCGATATATTTTGAAGTCCATCAAAAGAAAGTTTTACATGCATTTTCGCATATTTCGTTTAATAAAAGAAAAGCGAAGGGAAGCAAGATGCAATGTAAACTGGACCCAAAAGGGTTTAGGAACAAAAATGTGTAACATTTGAAATCCACCAAACCCATGTTTGTGTAATTTTCACCGTTTCAATGTATTTTAAAATACAAAGGGAAAAGCATGGAGCAGGCTAATTGCGAGATGCGATAGTGATTCCTAAGTGGACCTGATGGTGTCGTAAAGCATAGTTATGAATGTTTCAAGTCCAGGGAATAGTGTTTCTGCATATTTTTCCGTGTATTACAATATTCTCTATGTAAACACAGAGCTAACATTTTGAAGGATTCAAAACACCGATAGACCCCTTCTATTACCAAATAGGTGGCATTCATCACTAAGGGCGTTTAGCAATGATTGCTAATTCCCAAAGATGAGATTTGAATGGACTGTGAATGGTTGACAGAGAGACCGAAAGGAAAAACATCCAAGGAGTGTTATTTGGCTTTTAAGCCATAAATGTCAAAGATTGAGGGTTGCTAAATTTTTTATGGCGGTCGAGTTGTTGAAGCTGAGCATAAGAGGGCAACATTGAGATAGAACAAAAGAAAAAAAATAAGGTAGCTGAGTTATTGTGTGACCGAGTTGATGTTTAAGGTTGTTGTTGGGGTTTTGTCATGAAGAAGAACCCAAGTGGTAGTGCAGAAGCCAAGAGGCAATGCATAAGAAAAAGTGAATGCGTAGAAGCTGAGATAGAGCCAAAGAAGCTAGAACTGAGGAGCCAAGATCCAAAGAGTTAGAGCCAAGAGCCAGAACCAAGAGCCAAAGAGCCAGAGTCAGATCAAGAGCCAGAACCAAGAGCCAAAAAGCCAAGAGCCAGAGCTTTAAGAGCCGAAGGGATAAAATGGTGTATGAACCCACTGTTTATGTGTAGAATAGTAGCAGTTGAGCCAAAGAGCTTGTAAAATACTTACACCATAATCCTAGAGAGTCTAGTTGAATAAAATAGAGCTCACAGAAAATTTGCCCAAGAGTTGTCGGTGAACTCCAAATTAATATTTTTGTTTCTATGTGTGTTTTATTACTGCATTATCTATGCTGCTTTATTTACTATTATATGTATTTATATATCAGTTTCAGCATATTAATTTACAACGCATAATCAGTTTAAAATAAATACAAACATGCACCCATATTTTCAAGCATTTCTTAATTCCGCATTGGTTATCATTGAAGACATGGGAAAATTCAAGCTTTGGAAGTGGGAGAGGTTCTTGTAAGCTAGATGAGAAGCCTAAGAGGCCCATTTTCATATTATGTGGTATCAGAGCTTAAGATTGATTAACCACACCTTAAAGGAAGGATTATATCAGAATGCTTGATTGACAGAGCAAAGACTGCTTGTTTGAAAGGTGTTTGAACAACAAGAGGCTGATTGTATGCTTGTTTTGTAGACTGACTATTTTTTGAGTTTACGAAGGTGAAGGGAAAGCTGAGTCCAAGAAGGACAAGAAGGAGAAGGGTTGAAGGCATTCTTCTATCCCATAGGACCTCAAGGCAATCTAAAGCACAAGAGGTTTGTTGCAATAGGTTGCTTAAATAAGCACTTTATTTATCTTGTTGAAGTTTTTTTATTCATTGGCATAATGACAACTTCTACAGGTGGGTCTTCAAATTATGCATTCTTCACAAGGTTCCTTAATGAAGACATGAAGCAAGAATTGTCCACCATGATGGATATGGTGAGAGAAATGTATGAGGTTGGAAGGAAGAGCAACATGCTTAGAAATCAATTGAATTCCATGAAGGAAGAGAAGCAACTGCTTGCTGACAAATTGTAGGAAATGGAGAGGCAACTTCATATTGCAAATATGAACATGAAGAGGATGCATGAGTTGGAAACATAGCTCTTTGTTGCCCAAGAAGCCTTAGTAAAGTATCCACTTGAAGAAGAGGTAAGTCATTCTAGTTTCTCTTCAAATTCTTCTTTGAATGCTTGTATTGGTTCTTTTGAGAAACATACTATAGGCATAGGTTCCAAGCTAATGTGCAAGATAGGCTATGGAGGAAAGGGCTTGGGAAAGTATGCAAAAGGTATTGTTGAACCAATAATGGTTGAGGAAAGGCATAAATATATGGGTCTTGGCTATGGCCAGTCTTATGGAGAGAATTCAAAAGATGCCATGAAAGCCATTGAAATACGCCCAAGAAGGAGTTTCATTTCATGTCCTCTACCTCAAAGGTGTCAAGGTTGTATTCAAGAGGAATGCAATAGCATGAAACATTAATTGTAGGATGTAGGTGTTCAAAAGCACACACTTGAACGAAAGATTTGGGGAGACTCTAACAGCCTTGAAGAGTTTGACGGTGTACCAATGGGAGCCACTTCCTCGTTTGCTTCACCTCCTCATGAAGGCAATAAAGGTGAAAGAGGTAGGTATAAATCTGGTTGTAATTATATTCCTTTTGATTTTTCAAAGCATGGTGAATTCCCAGACATGTATGGGAAACGAATTGCATGTTCCTTTTGTGGTATGGATAACCATGATGTTTCTAGATGTTGGAATAGAATGGACACATACACGAAGCAGAAGAAGGAAAAGAAGCAAGAAGCCAAAGGTCGTTTGGACAAGGCAAATCATGCTATCAAGAGGATGCACATGCAATGCACTTACTACCATAAGCAAGGACATCTTGCTGCAAAATGTCGGACACTGAATCCAATAATTATTTCACCAAAGTTGAATAAAGTGGACAAAGAAGATGGCTGAAAAGGAAGTGAAGATTCCATGAATGATGTGTCTCAAAAAGATTCACATGTTGATGTTAATGTGTAGGAAAGGGTAGTACCTTTGAAAGGGCTTGGTAAGGAACAATGAGAGTTCTTATCCAATGAATATTGGATGTCTGTTGATGCATCTACAATATATTTCTTTACAACTTCGAAAGTACAATGTGCTTAAGTGAAAGTTGAAGGATGAAATGCATGCATGAGCACGAGATGCATGAGCACAGGGATATTGATGATTTCCTTGTTTTGAACATGTATGTGTAATTAACTTATACATTCATTGCTTTGACATGCATGTGATGCCATTTTGACTTGAAAGAAGATAACTTGGTCTCCAAATGGATATAATGGTGAAAGTTTCATCTTTTGGAAAAAAAGTCCTAACGGTATTTTTCTACATGCTTGACTTGAAGGCTCATTTTCTTAAAGGCATGTTTCGTGGGCTTGTACCTAGTCCATCATTTTTATGTGGATGTAAGACATGGAGCTATTCACAAGATGTGAAATTTTGTTTATTTTCTTGAGGCAAGAGTTTAGTCCATCTAGTTGCTGTCTGTATGCATGCTGTTGTTAACAGTTGTTGTTGGCAGCTTGTCAAACAGGTACAAATGAAAGTTTTGTGGATCAAATGTACTTCACATTTGTTGAGCCACCTTGGATCAATGATCAAGGAAAAGAAGCTCAAACTACTTTTTATGACCATTTTAGTAGAGGTTCTGCAGGAAGGCATCGAGGAAGATAGTTCTTCTTAGGAAGACCAACCCATCTAGAGAAGGGAAGTGGTCAGAAACTTTGGTTCAGAGGCACTATGCAAAGGAAAGTGTAGGGAGGCTGAAAGAAGAGGGTGAGTCACTCTCATTTTATGTTCATATCAGTATATCAATCTTTTGGAGACCAAAAGTTCTTTTAGTGGGAAGGTGTGATCCAAAAATGGATCCTGGATAAACCTCCAAGTCTAAAAGACTTCATGCAAGAGGTAAAAGATTCCAAATGGCACAAATCCTTTGTAAATGAGAGGAAAATGAAAATCGTAGGTTGCTGCTAGAAATAGTCTCATTGCAAGGATCTCTTCCTTTTGAATCCAACATAACTTGAATCAGAAATAACAGACTCTAGATGAAGGAGTTACTGTAAAATGAAAATTGCCCAATGTCCTTAGAAAAGGAGGCAATTTCATTAAATTTTGAACTATATTGAAAATTTTGATTTTAGTATAGGCTCATGGGCCAATCCACAGCTAACACATGGTAGGATGGGATTGAGCCATGTGGCCCTGTTTGATTAGTCAAAGAGGAAATTGCATCACAGCCTTTTAGCGCATCATAAGAATCCAAAGGGAGGACTTAAGCCAAGTGCATGAAGGTTTAGTGATAAGCGATGAACGCTTTATCACATCGCACATAACCAAAAGTGATAGAACATGGCCCATGGTACTACGAAGGGCCGATGAGCGATATGTGATAAGCACCGATCGGAGGAGCAGAGCACTAGGCCTTAGACCCATGTGATATGTGATGGTGAGATCACCAAAATCAGTGAATCGTAATTAGAGCATTGTAGAGAAACATTCATATGTTATATATATATATATATATATAGATAGCAATCTGATGGTCAGACCTGACAGGGCTCTAGGTTGTAATTGATATAGTTTGAAGTCCGTCAAAAGGCAGTTTTACATGCATTTTCGCATATTTTGTTTAATAAACGAAAAGCAAAGGGAAGCACGATGTGATGTAAACTAGACTTGAAAGGGTCTAGGAATGAAAATGTATAGCATTTGAAATCTGCCAAAGCCATGTTTGCGTTATTTTCACCATTTCAATGTATGTTAAACTACAAAGGGAAAACCATGGAGTAGGCCAATTGTGATATGTGATAGCGATTCCCAAGCAGACCCAATGGCATTGTAAAGCACAATTATGAATGTTTAAAGTCCCTGGAACAGTGTTTCTATAGATTTTTCTATGTATTGCAGCGTTCTCTGTGTAAACACAGAGCAACAATTTTGAAGGATTCAAAGCGTCGATAGACCCCTTTTGTTACCAAATAGGTGGCATTTAGAAATGATTGCTAATGTCTAGAGATGGGATTTGAATGGACTATGAATGGTTGACAGAGAGCCCGAAAGGGAAAACCAACAGGCAACGTGATTTGGCTTTTAAGCCATGAATGTCAATGACTGAGGGCTGTTAAATTGTTGATGGTGGCTGAGCACAAGTGGGAAGCACCGAGACATAGCAAAAGAAAAAAAAGAAGGCTCCTCAGTTATTGTGTGGTTGAGTTGTTGTCCATTTCATCCTAGTAAGGGACACTTATGATGTTACGGATGTGGCACGAGTGTTTGTCAATGAAGTGATTCAATTACACGGATTGCCCACAAAGATCATTTCTAATAGACACTCCCAATTTACATCTAGGTTTTGAACAAGTTTACAGTTAGCACTTGGGAGTCAGTTGAACCTGAGTAGTGCATATCATCCAGAAATAGATGGGTATACTGAAAGAGAAAATCAGGTTCTAGAGGACATGCTTAGGTTGTATGTCATGGATAATTAGACTTAGTGGGAAACATACTTAACATTGGTAGAGTTTACCTATAATAAAAATTATCATAGTTCAATCGAGATGACTCCTTATCAAGCTCTATATGGAAGGCCTTGTAGAACACCATTGAGTTGGGAAAAGTTGGAGGATTGAGTCATAGTTGGCCCGGAATTAGTTCAAGAAATGGAGGAACAAGTAAGATAGATTCGACAAAGGTTAAAAGAAGCACAAGATAGATAGAAGAGCTATGTTGATTCACATAGGATTGATCATAGTTATGAAGTAGGGGAGCAAGTTTTTATTCGTATCTGGCCCAACAAAAGCACCATCCGGTTTGGGAAGGCAATGAAATTGTCACCTCGGTCTGTAGGACCTTTTAGGATCAAAGAAAAGATTGGACCAATTGCCTATCGTCTTGTACTGCTGCCCCATTTACATAAAACTCATGATGTTTTTCATGTATATATTTTATGGCATTATGTTTCTGAGGAATCTCACAAATTGGATTGGCAGGAATTGTAGGTCTTGGACATGGGAACCATAATGGCAGAACCATTATGCATATTGGACCATATGGTACGACAGCTCAGACGTGGGACAGTGGACCAAATTAAGGTCCAGTGGGACAAGTATAGCCCAGGATCTATTACCTTGGAGGATGCAAAGGCTATGCGTCATGGCTACCCCTCCGTTTTTGAGCATCTTTGATGCCCATTTTGACTAGATAGCTAACTATGTTAAGATTCTATTTTACAGTTCCATGTTATTTATTTATGAACATTATGTAATATTGATGCATTTGGTTTGGCACATAAAACTACTTATATGAATCAATTGATAGATTTGATATTGATGATAGAAATGGTTGATGTATGGCCTACATTTATGACTTACTTAGTGATGGATTATCTAGTGTGTAACTTATCAGAATTATTTTGGTTCATATATAGCTCAAGTGGATATGATTTATTTAAATGAATGACAGTGAATTTATGATTTACTTCGAGTGAGAATTTCCATATTGACACATGGATACTAGACTTAATAAAGTGATGATTATATGTCTTGTTGTTATATAAATGTATGAATGAGAGTTAACCTGCAGGGGGAAAAGAACTATACGATAGCGAAGATCTACTCTTCCATTGAGGGAAGGTCGAGACATCTCATGAGGAAGGTATAATGTACATTATTCTACTACAATTGGTATCTACTTGATATGCACTCTTATGACACGAGTAAAATGCAAATGACAGGTGGCAAGACGACCTTATTGGATTATTCAATGGTAAGTCCAACCAGATCTATAGTGTGGTCTATATTAGGGTGTTGACCCTAGTTCTTAAGAAGGGGTGGAGGAATTTCCCACCATATATCCTCCGAAACCTAGAATCATGGGAGGGCAGTAGTGGACACGCTCCCCTAGACATGTGACGACAATTTCCAGTTGCCTTCTCGGGAAGTTAGGTTGATACGCTTCCACCATGTCAGTTTCATCAATGGTTAGTATGGTCATTGCCACTAATAAAACAATAGAGGATGGATAGGGTGGGAATGGAAGTAGTTCAAGATGGATAAGAGGATATAGATCAGTTGGAGACTCTTGATGGGAAGTAATTTCATTGTCTCACTTATCAAATTTTACTTCTATAACTCTCTTTGGTTTGCTATGTTTTCAAACTCCTTATATCTTTTCATTCTAACTTCGGGATGAAGTTCTCTTAAGGAGGGGTGTATGTACTGCCCCACTTAAATCTTATCCTACAAATTTTATTAATGCTTACATTATTTGAAAATATTGAGAAATATTAATCTAATATAAAATTCATGATTTCTATTATTCAAATTCCCAACCTACCTTCTCAAATTGAATCTTAGGTAGGATATGGTATTCTTCCACTATTTCAAATAATATATATATATATATATATATATTATATATATTATATATATATATAGTCATATCAAATCCCAATGTACCCTGACATTTACTTTGGAGAGACATGGTCCTTTCCAATAATTATCAATATATATATATATATATATATATAAAATATATATAATATCATCTCACATTCCCTACTTAGGGAGAAGACATGGTCCTTCCATTTAATACATCTCACATCCCAAAGGTACTCTCACATTTACTAGGGAGAAGATGTGGTCTCTCCATTTAATTACATCTCAAATTCCCGAATGTACTCTCACATTTACTTGGAGAAGACATGGTCATCTCCATTTAATTACATCTCATTCCCCAAATGTACTCTCACATTTACTTGGGAGAAGACCTAGTCCTCTCCACCTATATATATACATACATATACATACATACATACATGCATACATAACATACATACATACATACATACATACATAATACATACATACATCATACATATAATATATATATATAATATATATATATCTCACATTCACAAATGTACTTTCAAATTTACTTGGGAGAATACATGGTCCTCTCCCATTAATTCCCAATTTTATATTCATATCACATTTCCAAATGTACTCCCAACTTTCCTTGGGAGAAGAGAAGTCAACTGCAAGGATGGATGAGAACTTAATGACAATAATGAGAGGTGGTTGAGATGGATAAGAGAGGGAGGGTATAAAAAGGGAAGGGGGAAGGGAGAAAACGGCATGTAGGGTCTTGCTTGATTTTGGGATTGGTTTTGATTTTGGAGACCTTAGGAACCTGTGGAGGTTTCTTGGATTGTTGAGAGGAGGGAATTATTGTTTAACTTGGTCTGGATCAGTCACCTTGGACACACACACTACATTTGGTTGGACTTGGGCTCAGAGGGCTAGGGAAATTGTGGAGGTTTCCTAGGCTAGAAATTATTTCCTAGTTGGCTAGGAGGTAGATCTAGTTGGGTCATTGAAGAGGAGTGTTCACCAGGAGTAGCTCACAGGCATCTCCACTAGCCACGGGTATAGGTATTCCTTTATAGATTACTCATCTAAAATTATCAGAATGAAATGTTCACCATAAGTTATAAGGATTAGAATGTAAATGGTAAAAAAAATTGTTTGTTTAAAATTCTTGTAAGAAAGCAAACTATTCCCTCTTATTGCATCTAAATTCATTAGAAATAGATCTATTAGAAGACCCTAGGGTAGAGCTGTTACACACAAGTTCTGCTAACAAGGAAATATGATGGAATGGATGCTCCATGTGTTCACCTGGCCAAATGGACTACTGTTTATGGAGTAGAGCCTCAGCCTAAATGGGTGCATCTATTTTGTCATACTTCAGATGTAATACCGATGAACTAGTACTTAGAAATAGAGCTCTGCCATGGCATTGAAGAATGGGATGTTTTGCGACAATGATTCTTACTAATGATTAGCTTTGATGATGGGTTTGAGAGTATTAAGGAGGAATTATATGAAGTTAAGGCAGTAATCTTTAGAGTACCGTAGGATCCCTTGGACTTAATTCAACCGGATTGGACCACCTAGCTAAGCCATGCACTGGAGTGCTACAATGTGAGTATCGAAGAAGAGGACAAGAACTCGAGGAACATTATAATCCCAGAGGCTAAAGGTCACCAAAAAGTTGAAGGACCGCAAATTGAAAATTTAGATATGACCGTACCGCTAAAAATAAAACAAGTAAACATTGGGATAGAGGTAGAGCCGAAGTTTGCAAAGATTGGGGACTACTAGGATGATGCAACAGTGGATAAGGTTGCTAAATTTCTCTATAAATAATAGGACTTATTCCCTAATAAATTCTCAGACCTAAATGGGATAATAGGGGACCTGGGAGTCATGAAAATTACATTGAAACCGGACATGAATTCGATCAAGAAAAGGCCTTAACGTCTCAATACGAAGTATAAAGAAAGGGTCCACTTAGAGTTGGATAAAATGCTTGTGGCAGGCATCATTCAACCAGTAGAAGACTCTGATTTGGTAAGCCCAATTGTAATTCAAAACAAGAAAAAAAAAGATGAAATAAGGATATGTGTAGATCTCACAAAGTTGAGAGATGCCTACGTATATGATCCCTTTCCAACTTCATTCACTCACGAGGTGTTGGACAATGTAGGAGGACAAGAGGCATATTCATTCACGGATGGGTTCTCAGGTACCATCGGATCAAGATTGTGCCAGAGGATAGAAGTAAGATGAATTTCATGAATGAATGGGGATTCTTTTAGTACACGGTGATGTCGTTTGGACTAAAGAGCACACCGAAGATCTTCTTGCGTGTAGTCTGTTAGCACCTAAATCTGCCTTAGGCTGAAGGAAGGAAAAATTTAGGGTAACCACAAACCACGCTCAATTTGGTAGCTAGCCCTACCAGAACAAGAGAGGGCTCTCTCAGAGTCACACTCAGTGAATAGATAAATGAAAAGGCCTGAGATGACTTACAATGAAATATTTATCTTAGGCTGGTAAGTGAATATGGATACAAGAAGTGATTTTTACAAATGATTGTGTTTCTGGGATGGTATGGGACCAATGGACCTCAATGAACAGAGAATTTAATCTAAAGACACAGATTATTTCATGAGGCAAGATAGGCGGAGAGTCCAGAAATTTAGTTTGAAACAACGAGGAATGGAGAGAATGCTTAGGAGAGTGAAAATGGCATAGGCACATGAATCCTTTTCAACAGAAGAAAGAACACTGAACATGAAATTTTCCCACAGCCAGAGCAATAAAATTGAATTCTACCTTATCTAACTTAGAAAATTTCACGGGAAATGAATATGAAATGAGCTATCAAACATAACAAGATACATATGAAACATAAGGGACACATTTTCTACACTCACAACCACATGAATCTCATGAAACAGAGCCGCTTCCTTTCTGATTAATCCTCTGTAAAAATATACAATGAAGAAACAAAGTTTCTTTCCGAGAGTCTCCCAAAAGTTACAAGCCAACCAACCCTTTGCAAATAGTTTGCATACAATCAATAGAATATGCCATGAAGAGATCAATGCCCAAGGGTTGGGGAGTTACTTGAATCATTACAAAATGAAGGTCGAGAGCCAAACATTAGCTACAGGTGCAGCGCCACAAACATGACAAATGGCTTGGGTGGTTGTTTGCCTTCCTTTGCCACTTGGATAGAAGCCCATATGGAGTGAAAATACTTTAAATGCTATCTTTGGTGTTGAAAAAGTGAACTGTAGATGAGAGGGCCCACTTATGAAAAGTCGTGAACCGAAATTTCGTGAAACAGAGGCAAATTGGGACTTTTTTCCTATATGCGCTGTACCATTTTCTATATGCACCGCACCGATTTGGGGCCCATTTTTAGGCACTTGTAGGAGTCTAAAATGTGCTCAAGTGTGCTTTTTAGAAAGCCTGTCCTATCTACTTTCTAACCCAAGTAGAATTTTTGAATTTGGAGCTCATTTGCCCCTCCAAATCTTCATTCTCCCAAGACTACTTCCTGTGTGTCAAAATAGGGGCAGTGAGGCCATTGTTTGGGTGTTTTTGACCACCTCGAGACTCAAATCATGCCCAAATTTCTTGCCCGAGTGCAAATTGTCTTGATTTTGTATGTTGAATCCAAAAATGCAAGCCATTTCCCATTTGGAGCTCCCAATCCTACACGTCGCGCCAGTGGTGTGACACACAAGGAGAAAAAACATATGTTTATTACCAAAAAATTTCCATGTGACCGAAATTGCCCCAAATTTCTTGAAATTTGGGCTAAAGGTTCTCTAATAGGCACTATGCTGGGCCACAAAAGCTTCAGCCAAGATTCGAAGCCAATCTTTCTCTTTCACCTCTTTTTCCTCTTTTGTTGCTATGCTCAATTTAGCCTTCAAGCTCCTTATCTGGGCCTTTGCGCTCATGTTCCGTGCCCTGTAATGACAAGCCATCATCCTCAGTATGGTTTTGTCTCTATTGGGCTTCTCTAGTAGTCTCTCCAGGTGGATATTCATCTGCTCTAACCAGGACCCACGG
>APFE031594730.1:0-17196 GCA_000404065.3 Pinus taeda | reverse complement strand
ATGACTCATTAGACACTGAAATGATAATGAAAACCCTATGAATGATGATAGACTCAGCTAAATAATGACATAGACCGCCATTTGGACAACTTTAGAAGGAGTGAAAGCAAACCCTAGACCTAATGCCTAGTGACCAAATTTTGCTTGAAAACTCTTTGAAATGACAAAATTTGACCTTGACACTTCAAAATCACTTTGTAAGAGCACATTTGATCACTGGAGGAAGGCTGGAAAGACTGACACTAACACCTTGATGATGCATAACGGGTTTCACCGTTTGCCGACGCTCTTCTCTTTCTTTCTTCACAACCATTCATAAATTCATGCACCAACAACAATTGTTATATAAATATCAATTCTTTTAGCTTGGACATATAAATCGATATCACAATTTCTCTTATTGCAGGCTTCCTTTGATCGATTTTTAACAATCGATACCTCAACCATTTAACCAGAAATATATATAATTTCACAACCAATCAATGTATATAAACTGAAACAAAACAATGACTTACAAACTTTTGCTGGCCAGATATTTCAATTATGTGGCCCTTTACAATTGCTGAAGGCTTACAGCCTTACTGTTCAAGCCTACTCTCAATCTCAATGTGTTTTTCTCTCAAAACCCCCTCCTATTTATACAATTTAAAAAATCATTTAATTAAATGCTCAATCCCTTCAATTCCTCAACAAATCCCTAAATCTCTCAACATCCCTAAAAGATATATTCTCATCCCTAAAACTTAGAAACTAATTCCAACTTAGGCTCCGTCATTAATTCTAAATAATCTAGAAACTAATTTATCTCACATTTACAATTTCTCACTCAAAATAATATTAATATTTACAAGAAATTTTAATATTTCTTCAAAACATCAAACCCCGTAACTTAGGTAAAATACAAGGGGTTTTTCGGAGATGATGCTCCTGCATCAAACTCTCCACGTAAGAAAATTCATGACCACCTGGTCATAAGTCTAGATATTTCCTCCTGGATCCCAAATTTTATTTTGTAATCTTTCTTTGCTTGTCAATTGCTTTACTATTTTTGTTAACTGTTATTGTCCTCCATGCTTCCATATTTTGTGTTGTAGTGCTCCCCTTGCTCTTCTCTTGCAATCTTTCATTGTCTTTCTCTTGTTGTCTTTCCTTTTCTTTCTTACTGTTGGCCTCTTCCGGGATTCTTTCGTCATCAATATTCTAATACTTTCAATCTCTCGGTCCACATAATCTCTCCGCTGTTGATTTCTTGCTGCCTGCTGAGCTAAGACGGCTTGCTCAGTTTTTACTTTCTCTATTTGTACTGTCACTCGCTGACTTCTTGCTTCTATGCTTGTTTCTGTTTGACTGCCACCCGATCATCCATACCCTCTTGTCTTCTGGAACAGAAAACTTCTTCTTCCTTCATTTGACGAATCAACTGAGTCAAATGTTCTACAACAATACCTACATTCACAAAACACTTGTTAGAATAAAAATCAGAAGGCATTAGTGCCTTGTCCTCCTTTGCCAGCACTTCAGTATGTTGTTCTGAATTCTCCTCCACTATCAGCACATCAGTATGCTGATTCTCTTTACCCAAAGAGTTCTCTGAAGAATTCTCAAGACTGTCAACCAGTCTTTCCTTCACGCCATCTGTCTCTAAGATGTCTTTCTGCTCTCGTTCACTGTACTGAACTCTTTCGTCTGCTGTAACCTTTCTAACATACTCTGAATTTATCAACAAGTATTCCAACAATGCAATTTCTTTGTAGCATTGCTGAAGCATATCATCATCACCTGCATCCATACATAAACTTTCAGTTTGCATAAAATGTCAACAATATCAGATGTTACTTCCCTTATCTGCGCTTCAAACTGCTTCTCTTCTTCAGCATCCACAAGAGTTTTCTCTTGTACTGTAACAGCAAAAGCATCACTGCTTTTCTTTTCAGAGTACTCATCATTTTCTGCTTCCTCTATCTTCATTCCTTCCTGAGATTTTGCTATCTCAGCATCGATCTGAACAGCCTTCAAATTCAAATTTTCTTGAACAAACTCTAAAGCTTGTTCATCTCCCTATACTGTACCTACAAACATACACAAATCATTAGATTTTAAATCACAAGACTTTTCAGCCTTAACTGCTTCCTCCAATTCCATCTCTGGCTCAAGAACTCTAAGTTCCTCTTTCAACAAGGCAATCACAATTTGCCTCAACCTCCTCTACAATTGTCGCCAAACCATTCCCTTTCCCTTCAGTGGAAAGAGCCTTTTCCTATTCTGATCTTCCTGCTCTTGCAGCCATTCTAGTACCTGCAATTGCACTTTTATTACTGCAATCTCTCTTTCTCTGACTTCTGCAGTCATCTCATCGCTGTGGCATTCCTCTGAACCTCTTCTTTGATCCTCCATGATCATCTTCTCTATAAGTTTCTCACTCACCACGAGTTGTACTAGCCTCTACGACAGCCATTTCTTTTGCTGCCACTTACCTCACCAAGCTCTCCTCAGTCTTTTGGTAAGTACTTGGTTCACTGCCTCTGAAACCTTTTGAGCACTCTCTCTTCTCTCTTCAGGCTATCTCTTCAACTCACCTTCTTCTTCGGGACACTGCAATTGTCCTCCTTATCCAGCCTTTAGCTGAATGCCAGGTTCATTTCCATCATCTTCTCTGCAACTATAAACTTCATTTACAAATTTCAAATCAGAAAAATCATCTCTCCTCCTAAGATCTTGCATGATCATTTCCTCCCTGCAATCCTGTTCACTTGTGTAGTTTGCATATCAGATTTAAAAATCTGATCTTTCAATCATCATTCATCATACAGTCAAAAAAAACATTTCAGTTTTCAATAAAACCTTCTCGTCCTCATTCAGAAAATAAACATTTTTCAATTCAACAGAGCCAAGCTCTAATACCAAACATGACGCAAGCCTAAAGCTTGCAATACCCAGGAACTTCAACTCTGTTCTTATCCAAATGTATCATCATTATATACACAAGTCAAAACCTCAACGGTTGGCAAATTCATACAATACCATTTATTTGCGGAATCCTTTCAACATAAATCCCATACTACTCACCCATCACTTGCTCATTTGTTTCAATTCAGGAACATGAGTATATAGGATCCAATAATAGTGTGAGTTCAATATTTGAATAAAAACCAATTTGCATTATAAAAAAGTTCCACTTTTGAACCCAATATAAACCTCAGTCACAACTTATTATACCAGCGTTGTTCAAACTAATTCCATTCGGAAACATACCTGTGTTATTAAGCGTTGTCCATCCTCCAGCTCAAACTCTGCTTTTAACACTGTCATCAAAACTCAATGTTGGTCCATACAATCACCTCATTCAGGATTCGATCCATAACTTTACTGTGCGCTTCAATTTTTAACAATCTGGCAGATGTATCAGTTTATAAAACGTATAACTTCTGAATGTGTTCAAAGCTTAACACATTACACTCGAGCTGTATGAATATCGGTTCAATTCAACATTTTAACATTTCAACGCAGAGTCTATTTCTTCAACACTTAATACACTTACCATTAAACGTTGTGCCTACTCTGCGTTAACCATTTATAACAACCCAAATATATGCGCCTTTTCCCTTACAGCGTATGTAGCGGTTTCACATCAACACAGGTATTTTAATATTTACAGTCTATTTTGTCAAACAATTCCAGATCTCAATTTATTAACTGAATTCAATGCAAATTCATACCTTCTTCAACCATTCTGCGCCTTTCCTATTCTGGTTTTCCTAGCTGGTTAACGCCTTAGCAGTAGATATGACAATTTGTATATACTACCAGGTTTTTATTAATTCAATTTCATACCTTTCAGTAGTTGGCTTTCCACTTGTTTTTTCAACAATTCCACGCTCTGCTCCTAAATTTGGTTCTTACTCTATCATCATCGATCATTGAACAGCGTCATTAATTTTATGCCATCACTTCTGGCAATGGTCCATTCACCGCTTGCACTTTAAATCTCACCTTCTGCACTTGATTCAACTCAACCTCTACTCCGCCTTTTAATCACACATCTTTGCCATTTAATTCTGTACAAACCACCACGTTGCCAGTCCATATTCTATGATATCGATTCTAACAATGTCACAATGTCATTCTAACAAATATGTAAATTAAAGCTTCAGCAAACCAAATTTCTCACGAATCAAGACTGTGTATCTCTTTAATTCTATTTAGAACGCATTCAACCAATAGCACTTTCTGCAATCGACCTTACCTTTGGCTTCAACACACTAATAATAACAATTTCTGCTATCGATCATACTCTGAATTACATAAGCCTTACAGAACCGCAATTCATACCAAGCTACAGACTTAAAATATGTTAAAATAATCCCTTACACAAAGATTTAACATCTTTTATGTTCCTTGATGATGCATAACGGGTTTCACCGTTTGCTGGCGCTCTTCTCTTTCTTTCTTCACAACCATTCATAAATTCATGCACCAATAACAATTGTTATATAAATATCAATTCTTTTAGCTTGGACATATAAATCAATATCACAATTTCTCTTATTGCAGGCTTCCTTTGATCGATTTTTAACAATCGATACCTCAACCATTTAACTAGAAATATATATAATTGCACAACCAATCAATGTATATAAAATGAAACAAAACAATGACTTACAAACTTTTGTTGGCCAGATATTTCAATTCTGTGGCCCTTTACAATTGCTAAAGGCTTACAGCCTTACTGTTCAAGCCTACTCTCAATCTCAATGTGTTTTTCTCTCAAAACCCCCTCCTATTTATACAATTTAAAAAATCATTTAATTAAATGCTCAATCTCTTCAATTCCTCAACAAATCCCTAAATCTCTCAACATCCCTAAAAGATAGATTGTCATCCCTAAAACATAGAAACTAATTCCAACTTAGGCTCCCTCATTAATTCTAAATAATCTAGAAACTAATTTATCTCACATCTACAATTTCTCACTCAAAATAATATTAATATTTACATGAAATTTTAATATTTCTTCAAAACATGAAACCCTGTAGCTTAGGTAAAATACAAGGTGTTTTTCGGGGATGATGCTCCTACATCAGACTCCCCATGTAAGAAAATTCATGACCACCTGGTCATAAGTCTAGATATTTCCTCCTGGATCCCAAATTTTATTTTGTAATCTTTCTTTGCTTTTCAATTGCTTTACTGTTGTTGTTAACTTTTGTTGTCCTCCAGGCTTCCATATTTTGTGTTGTAGTGCTCCACTTCCTCTGCTCTTGCAATCTTTCGTTGTCTTTCTCTTGTTGTCTTTCCTTTTCTTTCTTGTTGCTGGCCTCTTCCGTGATTCTTTCGTCATCAGTTTTCTAATACTTTCAATCTCTCGGTCCACATAATCTCTCGGCTGTTTATTTCTTGCTGCCTTCTGAGCTAAGACGGCTTGCTCAGTTTTTACTTTCTCTATTTGTACTATCACTCGCTGACTTCTTGCTTCTATGCTTGTTTCTGTTCTAACTGCCACCCAATCATCCATACCCTCTTGTCTTCTGGAACAAAAAACTTCTTCTTCCTTCATTTGATGAATCAACTGAGTCAAATGTTCTACAACAATACCTGCATTCACAAAACACTTGTTAGAATAAAAATCAGAAGGCATTAGTGCCTTGCCCTCCTTTGCCAGCACTTCAATATGCTGTTCTGAATTCTCCTCCACTATCAGCACATCAGTATGTTGATTCTCTTTACCCAAAGAATTCTCTGAAGGATTCTCAAGACTGTCAACCAGTCTTTCCTTCATGCCATCTGTCTCTAAGATGTCTTTCTGCTCTCATTCACTGTACTGAACTCTTTCGTCTGCTGTAACCTTTCTAACATACTCTGAATTTATCAACAAGTATTCCAACAATGCAATTTCTTTGTAGCATTGTTGACGCATATCATCATCACCTGCATCCATACGTAAACTTTCAGTTTGCATAAAATGTTCAACAGTATCAGCTGTTACTTCCCTTATCTGCGCTTCAGACTGCTTCTCTTCTTCAGCATCCACAAGAGTTTTCTCTTGTAATGTAACAGCAAAAGCATCACTGCTTTATTTTTCAGAGTACTCATCATTTTCTGCTTCCTCTATCTTCATTCCTTCCTGAGATTTTGCTATCTCAGCATCGATCTGAACAACCTTCAAATTCAACTTTTCTTGAACAAACTCTATAGCTTGTTCATCTCCCTGTACTGTACCTGCAAACATACACAACTCATTAGTTTTTAAATCACAAGACTTTTCAGTCTTGACTGCTTCCTCCAATTTCATCTCTGGCTCAAGAACTCTAAGTTCCTTTTTCAACAAGGCAATCACAATTTGCCTCAACCTCCTCTGCAATTGTCGCCAAACCATTCTCTTTCCCTTCAGTGGAAAGAGCCTTTTCCTATTCTGATCTTCCTGCTCTTGCAGCCATTCCTCTAGTACCTGCAATTGCACTTTCATTACTACAATCTCTCTTTCTCTGACTTCTGCAGTCATCTCATCATTGTGGCATTCCTCTGAACCTCTTCTTTGATCCTCCATGATCATCTTCTCTATGAGTTTCTCACTCACCACGAGTTGTACTAGCCTCTACGACAACAATTTCTTTTGCTACCACTTACCTCACCAAGCTCTCCTCAATCTTTTGGTAAGTACTTGGTTCACTGCCTCTGAAACCTTTCGAGCACTCTCTCTGCTCTCTTCAGGCTATCTCTTCAACTCACCTTCTTCTTCGGGACACTGCAATTGTCCTCCTTATCCAGCCTTTAGCTGAATGCCAGGTTCACTGCCATCATCTTCTCTGCAACTATAAACTTCATTTACAAATTTCAAATCAGAAAAATCATCTCACCTCCTAAGATCTTGCATGACCTTTTCCTCCCTGCAATCCTGTTCACTTGTTTAGTTTGCATATCAGATTTAAAAATCTGATCTTTCAATCATCATTCATCATACAGTCAAAAAAAACATTTCAGTTTTCAATAAAACCTTCTCGTCCTCATTCAGAAATAAACATTTTTCAATTCAACAGAGCCAAGCTCTAATACCAAAAATGACGCAAGCCTAAAGCTTGCAATACCCAGGAACTTCAACTATGTTCTTATCCAAATGTATCATCATTATATACACAAGTCAAAACCTCAACAGTTGGAAAATTCATATAATACCATTTAATTGCGGAATCGTTTCAACATAAATCCCATACTACTCACCCATCACTTGCTCATTTGTTTCAATTCAACAACATGAATATATAGGATCCAATAATAGTGTGAGTTCAATATTTGAATAAAAACCAATTTGCATTATAACAAAGTTCCACTTTTGAACCCAATACAAACCTCAGTCACAACTTATTATACCAGCGTTGTTCAAACTAATTCCATTCAGTTTAAACATACCTATGTTATTAAGCGCTGTCCATCCTCCAGCTCAAACTCTGCTTTTAACACTGTCATCAAAACTCAATGTTCGTCCATACAATCACTTCATTCAGGATTCGATCCATAACTTTACTGTGCCCTTCAATCTTTAACAATCTGGCAAATGTATCAGTTTATAAAACTTATAACTTCTGAATGTGTTCAAAGCTTAACACATTACACTCGAGTTGTATGAATATCGGTTCAATTCAACATTTCAACATTTCAACGCAGAGTCTATTTCTTCAACACTTAATACACTTACCATTAAACGCTGTGCCTACTCTGCGTTAACCATTTATAACAACCCAAATCAAAGTACCAAATATATGTGCCTTTTCCCTTACAACGTATGCAGCGGTTTCACATCAACACATGTATTTTAATATTTACAGTCGATTTTGTCAAACAATTCCAGATCTCAATTTATTAACTGAATTCAATGCAAATTCATACCTTCTTCAACCATTCTGCACCTTTCCTATTCTGGTTTTCCTAGCTGGTTAACGCCTTAGCAGTAGATATGACAGTTTGTATATACTACCAAGTTTTTATTAATTCAATTTCATACCTTTCAGTAGTTGGCTTTCCACTTGGTTTTTCAACAATTCCACGCTCTGCTCCTAAATTTGGTTCTTACTCTATCATCATCGATCATTGAACAGCGTCATTTATTTTATGCCATCACTTCTGGCAATGGTCCATTCACCGCTTGCACCTTAAATCTCACCTTCTGCACTTGATTCAACTCGACCTCTACTCCACCTTTTAAACACACATCTTTGCCATTTAATTATGTACAAACCACCACGCTGCTAGTCCATATTCTATGATATCGATTCTAACAATGTCACAATGTCATTCTAACAAATATGTAAATTAATTCTTCAGCAAACCAAATTTCTCACGAATCAAGACTGTGTATCTCTTTAATTCTATTCAGAACGCATTCAACCAATAGTACTTTCTGCAATTGACCTTACCTGTGGCTTCAACGCACTAATAATAACAATTTCTGCTATCGATCATACTCTGAATTACATAAGCCTTACAGAACCGCAATTCATACCAAGTTGCAGACTTAAAATATGTTAAAATAATCACTTACGCAAAGATTTAACATCTTTTATGTTCCTTGATGATGCATAACGGGTTTCACCGTTTACTGGCGCTCTTCTCTTTCTTTCTTCACAACCATTCATAAATTCATGCACCAATAACAATTGTTATATAAATATCAATTCTTTTAGCTTGGACATATAAATCAATATCACAATTTCTCTTATTGCAGGCTTCCTTTGATCAATTTTTAACAATCGATACCTCAACCATTTAACCAGAATTATACATAATTTCACAACCAATCAATGTATATAAACTGAAATAAAACAATGACTTACAAACTTTTGCTGTCCAGATATTTCAATTATGTGGCCCTTTACAATTGCTGAAGGCTTACAGCCTTACTGTTCAAGCCTACTCTCAATCTCAATGTGTTTTTCTCTCAAAACCCCCTCCTATTTATACAATTTAAAAAATCATTTAATTAAATGCTCAATCCCTTCAATTCCTCAACAAATCCCTAAATCTCTCAACATCCCTAAAAGATAGATTCTCATCCCTAAAACTTAGAAACTAATTCCAACTTAGGCTCCCTCATTAATGCTAAATAATCTAGAAACTAATTTATCTCACATTTACAATTTCTCACTCAAAATAATATTAATATTTACATGAAATTTTAATATGTATTCAAAACATGAAACCCTGTAGCTTAGGTAAAATACAAGGTGTTTTTCGGAGATGATGCTCCTGCATCATATTTTCATTGAAGACTCACCAAAACAGCAGGAAAAGGTAGCTCCTCTTGTGAAAAATCAAGGGGAAGGATCATCATGGCAAGCCTCTCCCCAGTCTCCTATCACTTATGTTAGGAGGCATGTCACTACATCTGCCTCATCCAAAGGAAAAGGTATCCTACAGGAGACAGAGAAGGACCTAGAGGAAGTAGAGGCCATCCTACATGAAACTCTGCTAAACCTACAGGAAACTCGTAAATTGGAAAAAGAAGGGATCATGCAGCAAGAAACAAAGAACGAGGATCCAGAACTGAGGGAACCTAGTCCTCAACCCATCCTTGAATCCTACTATATGTTCATTGAAGGGGGTATGGTCATTCCACATAAATTTTCCATCCCCTTATTCTTTGAGCTTGAGAAAGAAAGGGCAAGAACACATAGGTGCATGCAAATTTCCAAATCTAAAGGAGTGGAGGACATAGGTCACATGGAGGAGAAATTAAAGGAGATGGGAAGAGAACTGAGAAGCCTAAGGGACAGAGAGGCAATAATGAAATCTCAGCTAGAGGTAGAGAACTCATGGTTAAAGGGACAGCTACAAGAATGAGAGAATCAACTGGAATCCATGTCCAGTCTATCCTTAGAGGCAATCCAATGTAGGATGCCAGCAAAGTCCTATGCATTGTATCTTAAGGAAAAGTGGTTTTAGTTCCAAATCAAAACTTTAGAACAGAGAGGCACTATGCCCTTCCAAGACTACAGATAATTCATTGATCTCTGTTATCAAAGCACCTTGGAGGATAGAGCTAAAATTTCTGAGTTTTACCTCCACAACTTGGCCTTGACTGATATGAATGTGTGAGATCCAAATTCAAAATTAGGGGACTTATAGTTGATGGCTTTGGCATCATGGATGAATCATGAGGAAGCAAGGGATGAAAAAATGAAGAACTTAATGGCAAGAGAAGAAACATAACCCCTCATTATAAGAGCTTAGCAATCAAATCCAATGGTTGTCATCAACACCATAACTTGATTGCAAATGACCCTAAACTTGCACCTAGGTACCTTGCTGCCCAAGAGCAAGAAATCACACACTTTGAGGACATGTTCAGGCTGTTAGGGGATGACAACATGGAATATTTCCAAAGGAGATGGAACACTTTGACATATACCTTGAAAATCAGAGAGTACCATTATCCTCAGAGAATGAGAGAGGCATTGAACATAACACCCATGTACAAGCAAGCTCTCCAAAGAATCAAAGTCAATTGGATTGGTTTGAGACTCGGTCCACCACTTCTCTTAGGAATGTTGTAAGGAAGGAAGGGGAGGAAAGAAAGCAGTGGGAGGACATAAAGAGGAAGGCAGTATTCTGTGCATAGGAAGAGGAAACTACAACATAAGCATGGGATGTGAGGGAGGCCACTAGAGAAATGAAAGACATGGACATAGATTCAGTTGCTCAGAGGATAAGCAACACTTTTAGTAGGGGGGTGATGATGAGCCTCATCATTGGGTAACTATATGGACCTTCATACACCTCATAGCTTATTCAAATCAACTCTTCTCATAATTTCTTACATATTTTGATTATATTTTTCTTAATGAGATGAGTAAAAGTGAGATATTATGCCTAGTGGACTAATATGCATTAATTGCAGGCTTTTGAGAGAAAATCATGGAAATTTTGGCTAATTAAGGGCTAAAACTCGAATGAGACAAGGAGTAGAGATTGTACGAGATATATCCTCCTCATTTACTCCTCACTCATTCAAATATTCCTCCATCAATCACACTAGCTCGAAGTTACAAGCAGCCAAGTCATGAAGATCAAAAGGTAGCCGAACTAGTGGCAATTAACGATCCAGTTCATCTTAAGTCTAGGAGCCGAGCCTCCATAGATTTAAGGAAGTTGTTGGATACTTCAATTGTATAAATAAGGCAGCCTAGAGCCTCATTTGGATTCGAGTTTTTTTTGTAAAAAAACTAGGCATTTTCGAGTTCAAGACTTGTGGAAGACATTGCTATGTAATTTTCTGATTTGATAATGAGAATGAGCATTTCCTTGATCCAAAACTGATTTGATCAAAAAGTTGTTAGTAGGTACGTTTGGCCTCACTCCTCCCTTCAGGGACCATGGTTTGAGGAAAGAACTCTTATGCAGCCCCAAAAAGAAAGAATTCTAATTTCGCATGGAATTTAGGGTTTTCTATTACTTAGGTTAGCATTTTATTAGTTTTCAAGAATAGGATTTAATTGTCATTTATGCTATCTTCAGTCTTACATTAGATCTCATCAAGGTTTCATATTATTCTGCAAGTTTTCCCATGCATGAAATAGGCAGCTAGCTCATGAAATTATGTTTTCCTTAGTCAACTGAAAAGCTTCTTGTTTACATGATTTATGGATAAATATGAATGATTGATGTAGTGCAGGAGTTCCAGTAGTATAGAGAGATTTCATGATCAACAACCCCATCCTCACCTCATCTATCCATGGTTATCACTTTCCTTCACTAAATCCCTCACTAAATTCATCATTCCACAATAATACTTCTCCAAGCTTGTTAAGCAAATCCAACCATCTCACAACTCTGCTTTTGAGTTCTGAAGGAATCATATGCACTCCCTTGCTTCATTTCACCCACCATTCACCTTCCCTAAGACTTACATCACCTGCCAAATCTCTCCTCTTGCTCTCATATGTATCCTGTAGGAATACAGGAGATCCTATAGCATTAGGACATCTTGTAGGACGAATTAGGACATCCTAGAGGTTGACCTGTAGTGGCTTGTTTTGAGGCCGAATTGTGGGAAAAGCCCCTAGGAAGCTAGAAAAGGACCCCTACTTGCCTCCCAAGCCATCTGACCATCCACTATCATCCTTAATCCACCTGCCACATTACCCAAAGAAGTTAGCTTTCACACTTTCACACAAAAAAGACAAAAAGGAAAAAGGAGTTATTTTGTTCATTTACATGCACAACAGTAGAATGTTTGATGTTTCAAATTACATGCCTAGGACAGTAGGATTGCACATATGATAATTTATCATTCTCTTGAAGCCAAGCCTCTTAGCAGTTATATTATATGAATGGTGTGTTTAAGAATTTGATTTCAGTGTTTTTCCTTACTACAGTAGACAAGATTTCTTTTAGTGTAGATTTCCCTTTTTCCTCATTGGTAATCAAGCTTCTTCTGAATCAATAGAAGTCTGGTTTTAAAAACCTTAGTGGTCTATCACCATCTTAGAAATGAAAAAGAGCAGACCCATCACATTTACTTGTGTATACAGCACTGTCACCTCCAACTTTGTATGAACCACGAGTTGATCAAGTAAAGTTGGTAGCCCTAGGAGTTGCAACATTCTTGCTGCAATACTAGTGCTCATCAATCATTATGAACAAAACATAAACAATAATGACTAGTACCCTTGAGATACCTCAAAATCCATTTTATTGCTTGTCAATATCATTTGCCTAGATTGGCAAGGAACATATTTAGTACTCCCACTGAATATGAAATGTTTGGCCATGTGCATACCATGGCATACATCAAGTTTCCAACTACTAAAGTGTAAGGAATATTTCTCATTTCTTCCTTCTCCTTGCCATCAGTAGGACATAACTCAATATTCATCTTGAAGTGGGTTGCAAGGGATGTACCAACTGGCTTGGCATCCTTCATATTAAACCTGTCAAGCACCTTCTTGATATATTTTTCTTGTGACAACCACAACCTTTTATTTTTCCAATCACCCATAATCATCATGCCTAATATTTGTTGTGCTTGACCCAAATCCTTCATTTCAAATTCGTTGCCCAATATTTCTTCAACCTATTGATTTTATTCTTAGCATGCCCAACAATCAACATGTCATCCACATATAATAGTAATATTATATAATTTCCTTGACCATACCTCTTGATGTAAACACAATGGTCAACTTCCAACCTGTGAAAAACATGTTCCAACATGAATGAATCAAATTTATTATACCATTGTTGAGGTGCATATTTCAACCCATAAAGGCTCTTCTTCAACCTGCAAACTAGTTCTTCCTTTCCTCTTTCTATGAAGCCTTCTAGTTGATCCATATAAATTTCTTCCTCCAATTCACCATGAAGGAAAGAATTTTTTACATCTAACTATTCAGATTCTAAGTCTAAAGTAGCAACAAGACCAAGAATGACCCTAATTGATGACATTTTGAAAACATGTGAGAAAATCTCAGTGAATTCAATGCCTTCTTTTTTGGAAAATTCTTTCACCAACATCCTTTCTTTATACCTCTCTTTCTTTTCGCCACCTTCATGCTTAATCTTGTATACCCATTTTTTTTGCAAGGCCTTTATACCTTTTGGTAGCTTTACCAATTCCCAAGTTTTATTTTCCAGCAAAGAGTTCATTTCTTCCTCTATTTCTTTCTTCCATTCATTACTGTGCTAAACTTTACAAGCCTCTTGAAAACAATCAGACTCACCTTCATCAGTTAACAGGATATAGTTTGAAGGAGGATATCTTTGTGAAGGATTATGAGGCCTAAAAGATCTATGAATTGGTTGTGGTGGTTTATTATCAGGTTGAATCTCCTTTAAAGGTTCTTTCAAGGTCCCTTCTTCTTGATGTTCATCACTTTCCACTTGCTGCCTTTCTTGCTCTTGAATTTGTTGTCCATTTTCTTGCATTGGTGGGATGTTTTCATGCTGCTCTTCAAACCTGTCAATAACTTTATTGACCTCTAGCTCACTTACAGACCTCTTAAACATTTATGACTCATTAAATATAACATCCCCACTTCTAATAACTTTATGTTTGACTCGATCCACATACCTCATCCACATATCCCAGAAAAATGCATTTCATAGACTTATCATATATCTTAGTTATATTTTCTTTGGGAATATGTACAAATGATTCACATCCAAATATTTTCAAATGAGAATAATTCAACTTCTTACCAGTCCAAACTTCTTCAGGAATTCAACCATCCAAGGCTATAGTAGGAGATCAATTTATAAGATAGAAAGTTGTCCTTACTACTTCTACCCAAAAATTATTCTCCAAACAGAAATTTGACAACATACTCCTCACTTTCTCCATAATGGAGTGATTCATCCTTTTTGCAACCCCATTATGTTGAGGAGTGCCAAGCATAATCTTCTCATGCTTTATGCCAAACTTGTTACCGTATTCCTTGAATTCTTTTGAGAAATATTCTCCACCATTATCTGTTCTCAAGAACTTGAGCAATTTGTTAGTTTCTCTTTAAACAAAAACATGGAATTTTTGAAATATTTCAAACACTTCACTTTTACTTTTCATAGGGTAGGTGTAAACCTTCCTAGATGCATCATCTATAAATGTTACAAAATATGATGCACCTCCTAGTGCCTTAATGTTAACAAGCCCAAACAAATATGAGTGTATCAATTCTAACAAATTTTTATTTCTGTCGTGACCCCCTCTAAGGAATGAAACCCTTCTTTGTATACCATATATATAATGCTCATAAATATCAAGATTATAGGATTTCAAACCTAGCAGTAGTTTTTTACCAACAAGGATTTCTAAGCCCTTCTTACTCATGTGACCCAAGTGCTTATGCCATGATCTGCTAAATTTCCTTCTTTTGTGACAACAAACAAATTTGATTTTCCTATCATTTCCTTCAATGTATATAATTTTCTTGTCTTGGGTCCTTTTAAACCCTCCTCCCACATCTACCCAAGTAACTGTCCAGCCAGGGTAAACATGTGACAATAGGCTACTATGATTTCCTTCAATGTATATAATTTTCTTGCATTAGGTCCTTGTAACCACCTCCTCCCACATCTACCCAAGTAACCAGCCAACCAGGGTAAACATGTGACAAGACTCTACTATGATTGGATTCAACCCCCCATGTGACCTTAAGGAAGTGGAATTGATGGAAATACAACATACAGCCCTTCCACATCAGCTACAGGACTCTTAGGAACCATCCCAACCACTCAGTTAGCTAGCCCCTGGGTCCCACTGAAGTTTTTGACCACTCGACATTTGGATGCTCTCATGTTATAAGCCTGCCAGTGACTAGGATGCTCTAGACGCTCTCATGACAAGGCATGTCAGTGTCCAGGACTGTTACATAGTATTTTGTCACCGTCCCTGTTACCCCTTCTCCCGTACATTGGAGGACCTATTCCGGGACCTGTGAGAAGTGACATAACTTGAAAACACCTGCATTGTATCCCTTAAAGTATGTACTTCATATGCCCTGAAGACACCTTCTGCAAAATACCCAAAAATATAGCCCTTTCTCCATTGGCGTTGTTCCACAATGTATCACTCACGCCAATGGGGGAAATCCTCCAAAGAGGGTGCACCAGCTGGCGCTCTATCTTAGATTCGCACTAGCACCAACCCAGTTGGGTAAAGTTTTTAACAAACAAACTTCTAAAGGTTCCTTCTACCTTATCCATTAACTGATTCCAAATTGAGTTAGTTCAGTTGGGCTTCGAATCTCCCAAGGAAGGAAGTAGTTCTCCACCTCTCATGGAAGCTTCCTAATGATAAGGACAATCCCATGAATCAAGTGGATGGTCTTATCTACTCCTCCTACCTCTATATAAGCTTGTTCTTTCCCATTTGACAAGCTAGTTGGTAATTCTTGGCTGATAATTCTACTTTTCAAGCTCCCAAAATCTGAGGATTGCTAAGCTCATCTTGCAAGAGGTCTTGTGTATCCCTATGGGGCTAAATCTTTAAGGAGGATATCCATGTCCAAGTGATCAAGGAGAGAGAGGTTTGTTCCCATCCCTATATGTTTTGCAAGGCATGTGTTGTTGATTCACCCAGCCAAAGGAGGATTTGACGTCAGAACTTGTTTGTATTCTCTTTTGTTTTATCAATAATAATAGACGACTATCATTATGGTTCCACTCATGTTTCTTTATTATGATGTTTGAGTTGTATCCTTTCTGACTGATACATAGTTTCATTTCTTGGATTTTATGCTTGTATTTGTCTTGTTCTTTGCATGTGCAGGTGTCTATTCACGAGGATCGTGAGGATTGTGACCAGCTGAAGCGAAAGAACAGAAGCAACGACTCTTCTATGAATATAAGCGCTGGATTCAAGGTAGGCTTTCATCATTGGCCTTTACTTTGCAATTAGGAACCTATGTGTTAGTGTTGTTTGATTGTTGCTAGACCCCATTTAGGCTAGTGGGATCGCCTCTGTCCGCAGAGGGGATTTACCTGTACAACAATTTGGCGACTCCGCTGGGGAGTTGGCTTTTGCCTTGTTTGTTTATCTTGTCTTGTTGTTTGATTTGTAAACTTTAGACGGAGCCTGAAGTCTCGCCAGATCGTGTTCGAAATTCTATTGCTTTGCATTAGCGAAGTAGATCAATGCTACTTCAGTCCATCTCCGGTTTGGTTTGCAAACTGAACGGCTTGGGACTAGCCTTGTTCCTTGATTGTTTCCTTGGTTTCTCCCGCTTGTTTTTCTTTCTGGGTTGGATACATGTGTTATTTTTCCTCTTGAAAGTAGTTACGTATTGTTGGTTTAGCCTTGGCTCTTTTGTTTTTATTTTTTTTTCATAGAAAACTCGACTGGCTCTAGTTTATAGCATGACAGTCGCACCAGTTGGCGCATGTTGCACACTTACAACCCGCACCAATACCTGAAAGGCACTTGTTGCAGCCTGACAGTCACGCCAAGCCTGTAAACTTTTGAAGTTTGCTTGGTTTTCAACTTTTTGAGCTGTTTTTTTGTCCTAAGTACCTTTATTAGACTACTTTGGTGTATTGGAGTGTGATTTGACTGGTTTTGATCGCTACCCTTTGGGTGTTTGCTTTTTTCTCCCGATTTC
This sequence comes from Pinus taeda, assembly GCA_000404065.3. Lineage (NCBI taxonomy): Eukaryota > Viridiplantae > Streptophyta > Pinopsida > Pinales > Pinaceae > Pinus > Pinus taeda. The sequence continues at coordinate 112 of APFE031594730.1, read as the reverse complement.
GCATTTCTAGCCCTAGGGTATCTAGTGGCCTTGTGAATCAAGCCTTCCTGTTGGGTTTTGTTATATTCTTTCCACGACTAACCTACGTAGTGAACCGGGGGGTTAGAGGGGG
>APFE031594728.1:0-16175 GCA_000404065.3 Pinus taeda | reverse complement strand
TTCTCTGGGTACGCCTCCCAAATTGAGCCAGAACTGTAATGTGGAGTCGCCAGATAGGTTGATCCTCCAGTAGAGTCGCCAGATAGATGATTACAACTAGAAATGTGTCCAGACTTTGTCTATCATCAAAGCTGGAACTGTGTCGTTTTCCCAGGGAAGTTGAGCTTCAATCTCCTCTCCCGGGCAACGGCGCTAATTAATGTTATCACCCCTAGAAACTCTCCTAGGTTGTAGCTCGGAGATGTTCAGGACAATACAAATTCAACTTAATGTTCCAAATGGATGAATGGAAGGAATGATGCTTGTTCAAGCCAGATAAACACTCCTACTTTGCTTGACTCCAGACATGCATGAAAACCTCCAGACTACAAGGCTTTAGACCACCAATTACTCACAATTTAAGGATTGGGTGAATATGGAGAACACTGACCACACTAGCAGATGCACAAGATCTTGTGATGGCCGACTGCAACCAGTAAAGAGGTCTGCAAATCTAATTCCCTAATGCACAGACAGGATGACAACTCTCTGGCATTAGGTGAAAAGAAACGTGAATAACACATTCATTGGTACATAAAAGATTTTAGCACAGAGGTAGGATAACAACTCCTCTAATGCTAAACATCAAGAGTTCAGGAAAACTGCATAACAAGCACAACCTAGAACATAATAGAAATGAAAAGTGAGCAATTAACAACAAAAGAAGCTTGTATTAGCTGAAAATGAAGACGAAACACTGCAAGTATCAAAGTAGTTACAGTCTCCAGAAGTTAAACCTTACATCAAAACAACAACAATCAACCCTGATTACCTCTTCTTTCTAGGTATATATAGAGTTTTGTTACAAAGGCACTCAACCATTCTAAGTATGGAGGGGTCATAATTGACCACCAACTGCTTTAACTGCCTAGTGGAACTCCTGAGTGCGATTTCCTGCTGTGGTGGATGAATTTGATCTTCTCGGGTACTCTGCTATCATCAGATGGCTGGAGTGTCGTATGGGATGAAATCCCATACCTGTTGAATGCATTTATTTGCTTGGGGTCTGTTTTTTTCTTCCTCGGCCATACTGTCTCTTGAATGTGGTTCTTAAGGAACCACTACAAACAATGCACAAAACTGGTCATCTTCGTCCTTTGGGTGCACGAAGTAGTTAAGAGGCGCGGACTACATAACAGGTGAACGAATTGGATGGAGGAACGAGGTTGGCCATCAGATTGAACGAATGGACGACGGACATGGCTTGGCGGGGACTATCGGGAAAGCGGGGCAAAATGAACGTGGGCCGTTGGATTTCGGGTGGGTAGATCCAATGGTCAATGGGCGGAGGAGAAGCGTGGGAGTTAATGGGTAGGGGTAGCATTTTAGGCGGTAGGCGGTATTGATTGCACCACGTTGGGGAGTTTGGTGGTAAAAGGGTGCGGCGCGCGATACCATTCATCATGTGACGCGTGGCAGTGGAGGGGAGGGGAAAACCACCCTCCATTGCACGTTAAGGCGACATTACTTTGTGAGCGCGGGGAGAGCGGACATCGTCCGATCGTGATGGGGTTGATCGGATGGTGGAGGAGTAATCGGGCGAGTCGCTTCATCAGGTGCGATGGGAGTTGTCGGATCAAGTATTTTGGTAGTTTTGAGTATTTACGTATGGCGATGTGCGATTGCGATCAGATCGCATCGACAAAAGTCAAGAGGCACGACTTTTATACACACATGGATGCCATTTGCGATAACGACTAAACCTGGGCTCGATAAAGGCATTAATCATTGTTAGGACTCATGAAGGGAGAATGAGCTGTGTAAGGGAAGGAGAAAGTGACTGTTATGAGTCTCTCTTGAGCATGAACTATACGACCAAGCTTGTATTTAATCCTCAAATTATCAAAATATGTAGCAGAGGTAACAGGACCCCGCGACCATATCAGAAGGGAAGGGTAGTGATTTGGCCCTCGCGGAGGCCATACATGGGATGCACACATTAATGCAGAGAAGCACCCCAGAATCAGAGTTCTTGGAACAACAGATGCAGAAGATTAAAAAAGAAATAGCTCAGTGCGCTGCTGACCTTAGCACGGTTCGAGAACAGTTGGAGGGACTCCGCGCCAAGATCGCCGCATCGATAGAGTGACTCGAGGGCGAGTCATGATGTTTGTGTTCAGGGCCTGTTGGGCATTGAATCCCCCCAAGGCATGTTTTGGGGCTCAAAGTCCAAGTTTTGACCCAATATTGTTGTAAAGACTCCGCAAATTGCGGGCGCGGAGCGTGAAATGTATGATAGAGTCACAGGGTTTTCCGCCCTAGTCTTGTAATGTAATGTCAGCCTACCCATGGTCTGCGGACCATGAGATTATATAAATAGAGCGAGGCTCTAAGAGTAAAATATAACTAAATAAGTAATAGATAGCGAAGTAGAAGCAAAGGGAAATAGTTTAAGTGTCTAAGTGTGTCTTGGGTCGTAGAGTAAGAGAAGGATCTGCAGCTGAGTGCCCAGTAGTTCGCAGCTGAGTGCACAGACTCCTGCAGCTGAGTGCGTAGGGTGGAGTCGATTCGGTGCCTGAGGAAGAAAATAATAAAGAGAAGTTTTATCTTAATTATATGTATCTATTCTTGGGTAATTACATGTTTGATATAAATTGCAAATATATTGTTTATTTACTGTACGCACTTGTACGAATGATTTATATTTCTACGTATAACTTAAAGCATGCAAGTAAGCTAAGTTAATCAACTAACATCAGAATACTAGTAAAAGCCTGGGTAATAACAACATTCGGCTCCCGAGTAGGACTGTGCGAAGGCAACATCTCAGGTTGCGAGGTACGGGTAAGTGTGCATAGCGACGTGCGTGAAGGGTCGAACCGCAGACCACTTGAACTCATCAGACATCTCCAGGGTGCGAAAACCTGGTTCTAGCACCCTCTCATACTACTTCAGGTGAGACTTCAGTTCGTGCTCCTCGGACTGTTGTCGAAAGGGCTAGTTGTACCGGGATTTGTTTGGCTAAATCACCTTTGAACTTGGGTTAGGCCCTAACAAGCTAACATGCATGACATCGGTGGTTTTAACTTCACAAGTGTTTGGTGTTGTGGGTGCCATGTGCTTCATTTTACTGTATGAAACAAAACGTAAAAAACATAGGAGGTTGGGGTGTAGGGTTACCTGGATCTTGCAGGAGGGTTTAAAATTGACTATGGAAGTTGTCTGTTACTTTTGGAAGTATGTGGCGAGGTGAATCCTGCACAAAGGTCCAGGTAGGATGTTTTCACTGAGACCGAGTAATCACTATCGGGGAGGTAATTTTAGGGTGATAGGGGCTTTTGTAAAGAGAAGGGAATAACTGCACAAGTGGTGACTGTGGGTGATCATGTGCTTTTGAATTCTTTCTATTTGTCACCATTTGTGGCTTGACATAAATTATTTCTTAGTCTTCCAATCCCATAATTTTGCTTGTCTACACATGTTGTGAAGGAGAGAAGAAGCTTTCCACCCTCCTTGGATTCTCTTTGATGTACATGTCTCCCATCTAAGCCTATAGTGAATGTCAATTCCTAAATACTTGTACTCATCTACCACCTCCAAGGGGTTGCCCTCAAAGGGAAAGGTACCGTGATGATTCTTTATTTTCAAAGAAAAAATCATGACTTTAGTTTTGCTGGTATTTACTTGCATTCCCACCTCTTGAAAAAAGAGTTCCAGAGCTTTCACGTGTCCTCTCAAGCCTAGTGTCAATTTAGCAATAAAAATAACGTCATATGCATATAAAAGTAGTTTCACCACAGATCTTTCTACCTCGATGCCTTCTCCTTTTGTATTTTGTATCCACTCTTCAAGTCTATCAATATACAAACAAAATAATGTGGGAGAAGGAGGGCATCCCTATTTGACTCCTATGTCACTACCAAAACATTTAGACATGCCTTCTTTTGTTTTGATTTTACCTCTAACCTTCTCATAAATCTTATGAAAAAATGCCTTATATTCCTTTGGGACCTTTATATGTTCCATTATGTGCCATATTTTATCGCTAGGGACAACATGAAAGGCTTTTTTTATGTCAACAAAGCAAAAAAAATGCTTCCCCACCTTGGTTGTCCTAGACGTTTTCAAAGTCCTAGTGCATGTTTCTTTTTTTAGGACTGTTATTCCTCCATGTTCGTTCCCTGACTTTGTTTCTTCATTCTAGACAAAGATTTGAGTATGTCCTTTGAACTCTAGAATTCTACATCCATTGTGTTCGTGTGATTCCATAAGAAAAATAATGTCTTTTTCCTCAGCTAGTGTCATAATGGTGGTAGTTGATAGACTTACCAAGTATGCACACCTTTGTCCCTCAAGCATGCTAAGAAGGATAATAAATTATCACCCAATTACTATGGTCCTCACAAGGTGTTGCAAAAATTGGTACTATGGCATACAAATTGGAGTCACATGCATCTTCCTGAGTAGACCCAAATTTTCCACGTTCCATGCTTAAGGAAGGTTATCAATGACAAAATCCCAATTTAAATAGTGTTGCAAGAACTTGAGGAAGAAGGAAAAACCATATTTGAGGCTGAAGCAGTATGGAAACAAGAACTTGGTAGCTACGGAATCAATTAACTTTAGAATATGTCATTAAGTGGAAGAACTTACCCACTAAAGTTTCCACATGGGAGGATGCAAATTTTATACAGAAGCATCGAGAACCACACAAGCATTAAGGACAAAACTTCTTTGAAGAAGGGCATGTTAGGTCCCTATAATACTACTGTATCCCCCTTATTGTTATTGTTAGTGAAAAGCCTATTGTTATTGTTTTTCCCATGTATGCCCCATATTGTTATTGTTGTGCCCTTACATTGTTATCATTATATAGGATTTGATTATATTGTGAGCCCTTAGACTCCTATATATATCAAAGAGGTCTTATCATTTGTATCATCCAAGAATTGTTCATTTATGTAAGGTAAAGGAGGTTCCCCCTTGAAGAGGGTAATTTTTAAGTTGTTTACCTATCTTTTGTTTTGTTTTGTTTTGTGAGCTACATAACTTTATGAGTGCTAACAGTGAATTTTATGGAGACAAAACGCTGCCCAATTTCACAATTTGCATGGAGGATTAATGCCTTGTCACTCTCATTGGATTTCATTGAGTTTGTACATTGCATTAATTTGAGTTTTGAACTTTGGTGTTAATATTTTGACTATTAACTCATTTAATAAAATCAACCTGTTTTCCTTACAATCTTTGTCTCTACATGCCTCTTATATTTTGTTATGTTATTATTCATTGTTTTCACACCTTATCTCTACATGATTTCAAGGTTTTGGCTTAAAATCCTAACTAGGTCATTATTTGTTGTTTTCACAGCTTATCTCTACATGATTTCAAAGTTTTGACTTAAAATCCTAACTAGCTCATTGTTAATTCAAGTGAGAATTTGTTTTTTTTTTTTTAATACTTTTTAATCATTCATCCCATTGTAAAAATTATATTTCAAATGTGTAAGTTTTCTATTTTTTTTAATATTTTTTTGCAATGTCAATATATCCAAAAATAAATAAGAAAAACACCAAAACATTTTCTAAAACTTTTGTACATTTGACTAGTGTAATTTTTTTGAAAAATAATAATATTTATTTTAAAATAATTAATAGTTTTACTGCATTATATTATATGTGAGATATCCATATTAACAAATTTTTAATATTATATTTACGATTATTTTTTTAAAATAATTATTTAGTGATATGGCGTGTGAATGAATAATGCAAACCTCTTTCACTGCACTGTGTAAATTTAACGAGACTAAATCCTAAGCAGATTACCTGAGTCAAGTCTGGTAAATAAATAAATCAAAACATGTTTAAATGAATTAAAACATAATTAAATGTATGTGACGCCGAAGGGAAAAGGCTTTAACAAAATTTGAACAATAATGGAAAGGCCAGGAATATGTTCAAGATAAAGGAATGGTAGCACTTGCGTTCACCATGGTCGGGGAGAAAGGGTTGTTCAAGGATAAAGGAATGGTCGGGGAGAAAGGGTCGGGTTAATAATGTACTAAGACTGTGGGAGAAATTTTTCATATGCATGAAGAGCGTTGTAGGCACTGGTAATTTATCTAAACTTCACCAGAATTTTCATAGATTAAATCCTAATTTAGAATGTATACCAACAGACCATCTTGACACCAGAATTTACATTGATTAAATCCTAATTTAGAACGTATACCAACAGACAATCTTCACACCAGAATTTACATAGATTAAATCCTAATTTAAGATCTATACCAACAAACCGTCCTGGAAAACGCTTGCAGAAGCTTCTTTTTGATCCATCTTTATGTTAACGCAATCTGTTTTCCGCATGCAAGGTTCTTTTTGATCCATCTTTATGTTAACGCAATCTGTTTTCCGCATTATTTTAACGCAAACTGTTTTGCTTCTATTTTGGTTCTTTGAGAATTCGTATATTTATCTCCTCCCCATCTCAATCCCTCAGCACTAATTTCTATTCCAGTCTCATAATCCCCAAGGCCAAAATGGCAATGGCTACACTCTATCTCTCTTTGCAGGCCATACTATTATTATCCCTTAAAGCTTCACCAATGGCACAGGCTTTACCAGTACAAGGTCTACATCAAAGTACAATTAATTTAAGTACTGAACCGGACTACACCCCTGTGCCAGTTAAAGGAGGGGATGTAGACTGGCTTGAATTTCCTATAAATTTAGAGGACTTGGAAGCCGAGTTTTTCCTGTGGTCAGTCTTCGGTTATGGACTGGATAAGGTTGCACCAGAGCTCGTAAGCGGTGGACCACCTCCCATAGGCGGACAGAAGGCTAACCTAGATCCATTCCTCTTTGAGGTCATCAAGGAATTTGCGGACCAGGAAGTTGGTCACCTCAGGTAATCTCATCAGTGTCTCTGTTATTATAATTTGCTCTCAGAATTGGTATTTTTTGTTGGATATTTTTGAAATGTTTGGGATGGATAAATACCAAAACCAGACAAACACCACAGAGCCAATGCACTGTTACCTTTGCTCTACTCCAGGATCTTTACCCTTAAAAAAAATTCACTGAACAGAGTAATGCACCACCATAAAAGATTTCCATTCATTAAAATAAAATGACTGATATACATTCATCCTCTTTGCTGTGAGGGATTTACCAAAACAACATTAAACCAAAACTCTGTTTTCACCTGAGAACTACTGAGACTATCATCCTCTTTTCACTCAGAGGGATTCACCAAAACATTACAAAAGAAATTACTCTGCCTCCTATGAAATTTTAACACCATTCACTGCTGTGTGAAAACAAAAACTTAGAGGGATTTACACATTTACCTTTTCACTTCTGTGTGAAACAACTCATGGTTTTGAAACAAAACAACCCACTGGTTTTCTTCATTTACTTTTCTTCCTTCTCCTCCTGCACTGCTGTGCATTATTTTTACATCACATTACAAACAAAACTTTACTCTGCTGCTGCACTCTCATTTTTCAGTTTTAATCCCAAAGAAAAGAACATTTACATATCTGTCCATTCCCCTGCCATACAATATTTTATCTCTGTGATTTTCCCTTTGCTACTGCAAATCCATATTTCTATTCTCCCCGTGTGTGATTCACTTCACACTACAATCTCTGTGTTTTTCCTTGACTGCTGCGAGCCCACACAATTTCTCACCGTGTGCAATGCAAATTCACATTACATTTTCACCGTGTGCATTTTTCATGCTGCAAGGGTCACCTTTTTTTTCATATGCAATTACATATGTTTTTCAATGCCCGTGGGTGTTTTTGTTTTCATAACATAAAACATAGGGTCAACGCCTTTCTTTTTAAAAAACATATATAAAAAAAACTTACCCATACTCCCGCCGTAAGAAATATTAAACACCTTACCAAACCTATGACATTCATTTAACATAAGGCATGGTCGATTATGTATGGTCCATGCTGCATTAATTTTGACAGGCCTCCGTATAACTTCGGACAGACTTTAAACTGCGCAGTACTTTCCTGGGAATCGAACGGCCGACAACCTTGCCTTTAATCCAACGGCAGAGATTGCGTATCGGAAAACCCTTTCACACTGTCCTTTAAACCATCGTGCAGCTTTGTTAAATCAACGACGGTAATTGCTGGAGGTAAATCAACGGGTGTAAACGATATCGGAAGAGGTGAGATGGGTGAAAAATATCTTCCGAAAAGTGTCAGGTGCTTATGTCATGCCAGCATCACAGTTTGTCAGTTGTCAGTATCGGACCACCATGTCCGGAAACCACTTCAGGCAGAAAGGTGGTGCGATATGATACTGGCGGTTTCAAGGTTGCTGCAGTGGTTTTGGAGCTACGTTGACTGCTGACCGCGCGCCATTACTGCTGGCCTCCCGCGCACAGGGGAAATTATAGTTTCCAACATTTTTATTTTATTTTAATCCAGAGGAATTGGTATTGCCCTATATGGATTCCAACCACTACCACTGTAGCTTTTAAATTAAATTAATATCTATAACAACATAATATTTGTACTAATTCTTCAATGAAATCCAACGCAGGGCTTTGAAGCAAACTGTGCCCGGCTTTCCTAGACCCCAATTGGATCTGAGCGCTTCAAATTTTGCCAAAACCGTCGAAGTTGCTTTGAATACCACTTTGTCGCCTCCTTTTAATCCGTACGCTAATAGTCTCAATTATCTACTTGCAAGTTATTTGATTCCCTATGTCGGACTTACTGGCTATGTCGGCGCCAATGCTCAGCTTCAAGACCCCACTGCCAAGCGGGTAAATTACTGCTACGTTTTGTTTTTCATTACCAGTGAATGAAGAGTTATAAACTGTTAGATTTTTTTATTATTATTTTTATACATATTAGAGATGGGTATTTGGTTTGTGGTTTTTGGAGATATTTTGGAATTTCACAGATTTGAGCCATATTCTAGAATCCAGGTCAATTATGCCTAATTCAGGAATCGGCCAAACAAAAGCGAAGTCAAATAACTGTTATCTGAAATCCTTAGTGTTGTATTTGTTTTGTTGTATATTTTATGAATATACAGTTGGTAGCAGGGCTTCTTGGAGTGGAATCGGGACAGGACGCAGTTATCCGTGCTTTATTGTTTAAACAAAAGGATGACCGGGTGGTGCCATATCCACACAAAGTCTCAGATTTCACATCACGGCTCTCCAATCTGAGAAATACCCTGGGAGACACAGGAATTGCTGACCAGGGATTGGTTCCAGGATACATTCTTGCAGGCGATAAAAACTTTGTTGCATATGCACGCACTCCTGCTCAGATTTTGAGGATAGTCTACGCATCGGGTAACGAATCATCCCCTGGAGGATTCTATCCTCGTGGTGGCGATGGACGTTTTGCACGCCAATATCTCTCCAAACCATGATCCTAAAATGAGAGAGAGTAATTACTGGTTGCCATCATTCTTCGCTTTTCTCCTTTGACACCATGCACCACCTTAATTCCTAGGTTATTAAAGTTTTCTTCGATGTCATATGTCTTGTTCCCAATGTAAATACCTCGTATGCTGAGCGCCGTTTGCCTAATGTCTTCCGTTCCATTGTCTCATTATCTAAAATTCCGTGACGTGGAACTTCAAATAAATAAAGGCTTGTAACCTTCAATTTATGTCCATGTTTCCTTGTTCATTTCAAATGGATGGATTGCTTGAGTGGAGTGAGCGTGGTTTTTTACACATTAGGGTTGTCAGAATGTTAAATAAAGGGATTACTCAAAATGATTATTATTCTTTTTATTTTTTTTCGCAATAGGTTATTCAAAATCATTATTATTCTTTTTTATTTTTTTATATTTAATTCTTAAAACTCAGAATACTATAAATTTTAAGGATCAATAAACCCAACATATTAATATTAAACCCAAGTTATTAATATTCTAAACCAAGGGATTAATAAATCCAAGGAATTTGTATTATAAACCCAATGGATTATAGACTTAATATATTTAAATTAAACCCTATGATTAATATTATAAACCTTATGAATGATATTAACTCTTATATTAATAAACCCAAATTGATATCATAAAAGCAGGAGACTAATAGACCTAGGGGATTAAAAACCCATGGGAATAATATTAAACACAAGTACTTAATATTATAAACGCTTGGAACAATATTATAAACCCAAAGGATTACTAAACCCATTGGATTAATATTAAAATCTTGAAGGATTATAATTTGAATGGAATAACATTAGATCCTAGGATTAATATTAAACCCTAGGAATATGAACCCTAATAATATTATTATTAACCTCCATAATAATATTATAAGGGCAAGAGCTAAATATTATAAATACAACTAATTAATTAACATAATGGATAAACTCAATGGATTATAAAACTAGGGGAATAATTTTAAACTCAATGTATTAATATTATAAATCTAAGGGAATAATATTATAAACCTAATGGATTAATATTAAAAATCCAAGATATTTTTAAACCCAAGAGATTGATATTATAAAACCAATGCATTAATAAAAACAAAGGATTAATACTAAAAACCTAAAAACACTAAAGTATTAATAGTATAAACCCAAGGTATATAAACCCTGATATGAATATTATAAACCCTAAAATAAACATGGTGAACCATGGATTAATATTAAAACCCCAAGGGAACAAAATTAAACACGAGGATGAATATTAAACCATAGGAACATAAACACAAGGGATTAACATTGTAAACACTAGGCTTAATATTAAGCCGTATGGACATAAACCTTATGATTAATATTATAAACCCTACCATTATAGACCTTAAGATTATAAACCCAGAGAAATAATTGTATAAATGCAATAATGTGATGTTGGCATTAATCACATAAATATAAATATTTATAGTTAGTGCAAGTTGTAACGGAACCGGGCCAAGCCAACACACCTGTTAGACCAAAACACAAGCAATGAGAAGGGAAACATTGCTAGCAACAAAAACAACAATGTTTCCCCTAAGTGGAAGATCACGCTAAAAGCGGAAGAATTTGTAGGTTGGCTTAAAAACAACAATAGGCATTATCTCTCTTTCGATGGGGCTGCAAAGTCGAACCCAAGGGCAACAGGGGTGGGAGGAATGATTTTTAATGCTAATGGGGATAACATACTCTCATACGAGTGGGGTCTTTGCCACACTTCCAATAACAGAGCAGAAGCCCTTGCCCTTTACCAAGGTCTTATCCAACTTGGGAAGCTTGGTATAGATACATTCACGATATTGGGAGACTCGGCAATAGTCGTGAGTGCAATGGTTCAGAACATGGATCTTCCCAATGCTCTCCTTCAGCAGATTATTAGACGGTGCCGAATTTTAGCAAACACCATGAAAGATGTGCGCTACTATCATGTTTTGCGATCGCTCAATAAAATTACTGACAGTCAAGCCAACAAAGCTTGTGCCAGATCACTGGGTTGCCTTATTTGCAATGGCATGGAATCATTTCAGCATATACCATAATGAAGAGACCTCCTGGATCCGAACAACATCCCAGCTCATCCGATATACCTTTGGTTTATGCTGTTCCTTTTTCCCGAAGGAACAACACAAAAATTGGAATAGTAGAAAAGGAATAGCACAAAAAACGGAACAACAGAAAAGGAACAACGGAAAAGAAAAGCACAGCTCCAACAAGTTCGTCAAGCTTGAAGCAAGTCGGCACCGACGACAAACGTGAAGAGTCCACTGCTCGATTCATCAGCCACTGTAATATAGATTGATATGCTTTGTAAATGCTGTTATTTACTACTACACTTTGTAAGGATTTACCTTTGGTCTTTGGTTTCTAGAAGCCCAAAAGGCAGGATTAAGGAGGAATTTTGCTTAAGCTGTAACTCCTTCTTTCCTAGCTCTTCTCGGCGCCTCAGCATCATGTATTTAAGGAGCTCAGTCTCCCTCTTTTTTTTTTTTTTTTTTTTTTATTATTTTTTTTTATTTTTTTAATTTCACAGATTTATAATAGCAACTGAATTTGTCATATATATATATAAGTTGATATTGATAATATATATAATATATATATATATATATATATATAATATAATATATATATACAAAAATATTAATTAATAGTTAATAATTTTCAATAAATAGTATAATTAACTATTATTATAAATATTTAGATATTAATTATGAATAATTATTAATATTTATAAATATTAATTTTTAATAATCAATAATTATTATAATTATTTTTATATTATAAATCAAATGGATTGATATTATAAACCCACAGTATTAATTTACCCAACTCATTATTAATATTCTAATTTCAAGATATTAAAAACCCTAGGGATTAATGAACCCAACTAACTATCAATATTATAACGAGTATGGATTAATAAACACAATACATTAATACTATAAACCCAAGGGATCAGTAAACCCAACATACTAGTATTAAAACCCTCGAGGATTAATATTATAAGTCATAATATTCCAAATTATAAATCCAAGATATTAATATTAAACTAAAAATAAATTGAGGAGATTACTATTAATATTAAACCCAAGGTATTAATATTCTAAACCAAGGGATTAATAAACCCAAGGAATTTGTATTATAAACCCAATGGATTATAAACTTGAGATATTTAAGTTAAACCCTAGGATTAATATTATAAACCTTATGCATGATATTATACACTAAGAATATGAACTCTTATATTAATAAACCCAACAGATTGATATCATAAAAGCAAAGACTAATAAACCTAGGGGATTAAAGGCCATGGGAATAATATTAAACAAAAGGACTTAATATTAGAAATCCTTGGAACTATATTATCAGCCCAAAGGAGTACTAAACCCATTGGATAAATATGAAAATCTTGAGGGATTATAAATTGAATGGAATAACATTAGACCCTATGATTAATATTAAAGAGTAGGAATTTAAACCCTAATAATAATATTATTAACCTCGCGAATAATATTATAAGCCCAAGATATTATAAATCCAACTAATTAATTAACATAAGGAATTAATATTATAAAATCAATGGATTATAAAACGAGGGGAATAATTTTAAACCCAATGGAGTAATATTATAAACCTAAGGGATTAATATTATAAACCTAAAGGATTAATATTAAAAATCTAAGAGATTAACAAACCCAGTGCACTAATAAAAACAAGGGATTAATACTAAAAACCTAAAAACACTAAAGTAATAATAGTATAAACCCAAGGTATATAAACCCTAAGATGAATATTATAAACCCTAAAACAAACATGATTAACTATGGATTAATATTAAAAACCCAAAGAAACAAAATCAAACACTAGGATGAAAATTAAACCATAGGAACATAAACACAAGGAATTAACAATGTAAACACTAGGCTTAATATTAAGCCGTATCAACATAAACCTTATGATTAATATCATAAACCAAAGGAATTTATATTGTAAACATAATGGATTATAAACCCAAGGTATCTATATTAAACCATAGGGTTAATACTATAAACTCTATCAATAATATTATACCCTAGGAATATTAACCCTAATATTATACCCTAGGAATATTAACCCTGAGATTAATAAACCCAAGGGATTGAAATTATAAACCCAAGGTACTAATAAAAACAAGGGATTAATACTAAAAACCTAAAAATTGCAAAGGATTAATATTTTAAACCCAAGGTATATAAACCCTAAGATAAATATCATAAGCCCTAAAAAAAACATGTTGACATGGTTGACCATGATTGATTCTCCATATTATAAACCCAAAATTAAAAAAGTGCAATATCACAAACCCAATGGACTAATATTAAAAACCCAAGGGGAGATAATGCAAGGATTTAGTGTTATAAACCCATGAGAAAATAAACAAAAGTAGAAAATATTAAACCTGAAGATTAAGAATAATAAACCCAAAGGATCAAGAAACGTAAGGGAAAATAATACCTAGGAATTAATATTATAAACCCAACTCAAAATTAACCTAAGGGAAAAATATTAAACCTTAAGATAATAAAAATAAACCCAAGATATTAATATTATAAACCCAAGTGAAAATAAACTAAACAAAAAAAAACTAAATCCTAGGACTAAAAGGTTACATTATTAATAAGAACAATGTGATACATCATGATATTAAACTTTAATATTAAATTGCATATTATAAATCCTAACAACATCAACCCCAATATTATAAGCCCTAGGATTAATATTATAAACCCTAAGATTATTATCATAAAATTTAATAAGAAACCCAAAATATTATTTATATAAATATAAGTTATTATTTTTATAAACCCTTAGGAATAATAGACCCAAAGGGTTAGTATTATAAACCTAAGGGATTATAAAAATTATAAAACTAAGGGATAAATATTATAAACTCTTAGGATTAATAAACCTAAGGGATTTATATTAATATTCTAGACCCTAAAATTATAAAACTCAATATTATAAACTAAACATCTTAAAGACTTATTATAAAACCAATATTAAAAATCCTAAAATTATAAAACCAAAGGATTAATATTTTAAACTCGAAAGGAAGTAACCCCAAGGATTAATATTATAGACCCAAGAGACAATAAACCTAGAGGAAAAATATTAAACGCATTTATATTATAAATGGAGGGGATTATAAACCCTTGGATTAATATTATAAACCTTATGAATGATATTATACACTAGAAATATGAATTCTTTTATTAATAAACCCAAGGGGTTGATATCATAAAATAAAGAGACTAATAAACCGAGGGGATTATAAACCCATGGGAATATTATTAAACACAAGGAATTAATATTATAAACCCAAGGGACATAAACCCTAAGGTAATTATTATAAAACCCTAAAATAAACATTAAACTTTAGGATTAATATTATAAACCTTAGGATCAACATTATAAACCTCTATGATTCATAAACCCAAGGGATTAACATTAAATACCCAAGAGAATAACATTAAATCTTAGCATTAATATTAAATCATAGGAATATAAACCCTAAGATTAATAAGCCCAAGCGATAAATATTATAAACCATAGTCTTAATATTAAACCCTCGGAATATAAACCCTATGATTAATATTAGAAACCCTAGGAATAACATTATAAACCCAATGTATTACTCAACCCATTGGATTAATATTAAAATCCTGAGGTATTCCTGTGACCATCTTCTTCCGTTGCAACAATATTAAACCATAAAAGTGCAAGTGTCTAAATCGAAAGTGTTATAACCAATAATCATTAGAACATGCAACACTAAAAGAGCTAGCCCCATCACTGTAATTCATAGTTAGAGGAAATACTCTATTTCTCTTCACCTTCACCTATGCTATTAGTTACATTCTTGGGGGCTTACCATATATAACACATTCTTGACCTTGAAAGATAACTCTGTATCCCTTCTATTCCAATTGACCAACACTTATCAAATTATGTTTAAAACATAATACCTTTGAGATTTTCTTCGGCTCCCCCTACTTGGTCAGAATGTTGACCACAGTCTTTTCAATCCCCGACTTTACCTCTGTTTTCACAGATTTATCGAAATTTGCAACAAAATTATTGTTCCTTGTCATGCGGTTACTACAACAACTTTCTAACAGCCACACACTAGGAGAAGGTTCATGCATGGTTTAGCAAGCTAGGAACATGGAGCTACTACTATCTATAGTGACATTACCTCTCTCGTTCCCTTGATCAGCTATCTCCTTTCTGCAATCATGAGCATAGTGTCCAAATTTATTTCAATAATAACATCTCACCTTTGATTTGTCAAAATTTGATTATTTTTCAAGTTTGTGCAGTTGCTTCCACTTTCATGTTCATGATTTTCTCGACCATCTCTCTTACCACCATATCTTCTACCTCATCCTCTACCTCTCGATCTACTTCTGCCTCAACCTTTGTCTCTTAAAATAGAAACCCGACTCTTGAAATCTGTATCCACATTGTAATCCTTGTTTTTGTCTATCCATGCCTAATGTGATAGAAGTGATCCCTTCAACTTATCAAGTGTCAATGATGCCAAATCCTTGGTTTCTTCTATGGCTGCTACCACAAAATCAAATTTGGTAGACAAAGATATGAGAACCTTTTCAACCACTGCTTGATCTTTAATTTCCTCACCATAAATTTTTAGTTGACTTACAACAGTCATGACCCAATTCATGAAA
>APFE031594725.1:20660-41821 GCA_000404065.3 Pinus taeda | reverse complement strand
TATCTTCCAAGCATTCACCTTTGAAGCAAATCTCCCAAGTCAAAAGGTCTCTCTCTCACATACAAAGAAACAAGCTCATGACCTTCCTCAAGCTCAAAGCAATCCTCACACAACACACCAAATGCCTATAAAGAGCAGCACTAAAATGCACTAAGAATTCCTCAATCAAAATCTATATGTTCCAAACTAGCTGCTCATGGGCAATGGAGGAGGCTTATAAAGAGAAGGAGTCTCCATGAATAGGTAAAGGATGAGCTTTCCCCCAAGATAAGTGGATGGTCAGTCGAAAAGACATGCCAGAGAAAGGATGGCGACCTCAACAATGCTAACAACCAAGTCTGGAGGGATCTGGAAGGCTGGTTGTTAGAACAAATTCGCCCAAACAGGATCAGCGCGGGTGAGACACTGGGCTGGCGCGCTGACAGCGCAGACCAACTACAGAGGAGTTCCGGTCAGCGCTCAACAGGACAAACGGAGGGTGCGCTGTTCGTAAAATGGGACCAACGCGGAAAAAGACGTGTGCTTTCGCGCTGGCAGCGCATCAGATACACTGTCCTCCGCCTGTCAGCGCGGTTATTTGATTAACAGGCGCGATGATTCCTTTAACTTAGGCAAAGAGGGTTTTTTAGCCATTTTGAGGAGCATGAGTATGGGTGAATGTGGTTTATAGCACAGTAGGGAGACTGACATGATGGCAATGACATTTTATGACATGATGGCAGTGACATTTTACTGTGTAACAGACCCCTTGATGTGATCCATGAACTCATTCTTAATAAGATTTAGGTATGTCCTTTTCTTCCACGCTGGGTAATTTGCAGCCCCAACCAATTTATTTATTTCCTTACAGAAGGACATTTTGTTATTATCAAATACAGTCATAGACTTACTTGAAAAACTAATGATTTCTTCCTCCTTAATCTTGGTGTTGATAGAGGATTTTCTTCTTGAGGGATTTATGAGGGAGAGCTTGATTCACGATCCTTATTGAATGTTTTAGTCTTCCTTCTTTTCGGAAGATGGTTTCAAGACTCTCATTGGTGTAGATTTATTCGATCTAGGGTTTTGAAGATCTTGACCTTGGTATTCCTTGAATCTGCTATGATCCTTCTTTGAGGCTTGATGTCTTCTTGATTGAATTCCCCTTCTTGACTTCAACACCTAAGCTCTTATACCATGTTGAGAAATATAGGGCATATGGAGTTAAAATATTTATCTGGTTCATAACTGCTTGTGATATACTTTTACTTCTAGCTTATAGTCTTCTCTTTGTTATATTATTGTGTTATTTTCATCAAGACAATTACCAATATGCACAATATAAGACAAGTGACATAGTATGTAGGCTATTCAGCTAGGGCCAAAACCTCTCACCTCTTGAGAGGAAAACCTGATCAAAATTCTTCTTGTAGATCATCAATTGACGAATACCAAGACCATGACAAAGACCCTTGACTCTAGTATCATCCCAAGAACCTTGTCACTAACCTTGATGTTTTTCCTCTTCACTACTTATTTGAGCCTACATCAAACATTATTTGTTATTATTCGAGCCTACTACTATTGATGTGGCTAGTGTGAAGGCCATTCACGTTGAAAGCATGGGCAAGAATGATAAAGAAGAGAAACCAAAGAAATCATCTTTTAAACTTCTTAATGGAAAGTTCAAAGGAAAAGGCAAGGGAAAGGACAAGAAGGTAGCTACAACCAAGAAGAATGAAGGAGAAAAGCCATATTGCACACATTGCAAGAAGGAAGTGTTGATAAATCTAGGGCATATGGATTTAAAAGGTTTCTTTGCTTGATAATTGTTTGTGATATATTTTTACTTCTTAGCTTATAATGTTCTCTTCATTATATTATTATTGTGTTCTTTTCATCAACACAATTACAAATATGCACAATAGAATACAAGTGACATAATATGTAGGCTAGTCAGCCAGGGCCAAAACCTCTCACTTCTTGAGAGGAAAACCCGATCAAAATTCTTCTTATATATATTCAATTGACGAATACCAAGACCATGAAAAAGATACTTGACTCTAGTATCCTCCCAAGAACCTTGTCCCTAACCTTTATTTTTTGCCTCTTCTCTTCCTTGACTTCTTATTAGATTTCAAACTTCTCTCCTCGGCTTCTAGAGAATCTAGGTTTATATCTCGGTCACCTAGAGAATCTCGGTCTCTTAGGCTTACCCTAGAACAAAAACCCTAGTCTCCTTAATTCAACAATAGGTTCTTTCCTTGATCTTCTTGTGATGTATTCATTTCTTCTTTCTTCGCAAGAGAGAGAGTATATAACCCAAGAAAAGTACTAGAAGAATCCTTCCTTTGTTGACCCAAAAATAATCTTTCCTTCTCTATCCCCAGAAGAATCCTTTCTCTGATATCCTTAGAAGAATTATTCTTCGCACTTCTTGTTGTTGGACTCTACATCACACTTCTTCTTGATCGAATTATTGTCGAGTTGATTTCCTCTAAGTGACACTGAGTGTGGCTACTCATACACCTCATATCATGTCCTTAGGTTGACATGATTTCAAGTAGGTAGGCTGACTTCTTCTACCAATTTCTTCCATCGTTGTAGGCTGACTTAAAGAGGATAAGTGACAAGGTCTTGGAGGATACTTACATAGACAAGTTTGAACTTTTATAAAGTGTAACTTGACTTCATTACATGAAATTGACTATCATTTTATGACTAGATGAAAAATAATTCCTAAAGAATCTCAATTGGAGCCTTGACTCAAAAACAAAAATCTCTTGCTCATGAAACCCATGAAGCAAGTCAATACAATAATTTTATTTTTCTTCTTTACATCTCATTACATAAAATCATAATTACATGTCATTATGCAGACCGAACCTAGTGACACTTTTCAGCAAGAAGGCCATGATGATGAACATTGTTGGAAGTTGCATTTGTAGTTGAAACCAAAGAGATTTGGTGGGAAGAACAAGAAAAATACGATGACACCTACACAATAGGACCTTGGATCTGATTCCAGTGACAAAACACCGATCACAATAGTGGACACACAAGGTACTCTTTCTCTTCATGCTAATGGAAATTTTGAATTTCATGCACGTACAAGTTCTTCATATGAGTCTCTTGTTAGTGAACGAAAGAGGATTGAATTGTTCCACATTAGGTTCATAATAAAACATACTAAAGTGGAAACCATGTTTGATGAGAGCTCACAAGAAAATTTTCTTTCAGAATCCTTGGTTAAGAAGTTAGGATTAGAGACCAAGCCTCATATGAAGCCCCACCTTCTTGGTTGGGTGCGTGATAAAGCCAAACTACATGTAACCAAGTCGTGTAGAGCTAGATTTGTGATTGCATCCAAACTAGTAGATGAGGTTTATTTTGATTTTGTACCCTTGGATATCTATGGTATTGTATTGGGGAGTCCATATTTGTATGACAGAAAAGTAATTTTCTTTCGCCATGAAAACAAGTATCATCTCACAAAAAATGAGGTGGAATATATTGTTAGAGCTCACTGCACCAAAATTAGTGCTAGTCTTGTAAGCACATCTCAAATGAAGAGATTGATCAATTCCGACAAAGGGTGCATGCTCATGGTTGTGAGAGTAAAAGATATTGAGACATTTGAGGCTTTCCAAGGTTGTGATCCCACTCATAAAAATGAATTTTATGAAATTGTTTCTAACTATGATGGTACTTTTTAGGAACCAAGTGGGTTGCCTCCAAAGCATGAGATCCAACATGAGATTCACTTGTAGAAGGATGCTCCTTACCCAACATTGCTATGTACAAGTTTTTATCCATTGAGATGGAGGAGATAAATGAGTAGGTACAGGAATTGTTGACCCAAGGGGTCATAAGGCCAAGTTCTTCTCCATGTGGTTCCCCTATTGTGTTGGTGCCAAATAAGGATGGCACATGGAGGATGTGCATGGACTACGGGGCACTCAAAATAATACGGTGATGAATTGGTACCCTCGACCTCACATTGATGATTTATTATATCAATTGAAAAATGTTGTCTATTTCACAAAATTGGAACGCGCAGTGGTTATCATCAAGTCAGGATTGTAGAACATGATGTATGGAAGATTGCATTCAATATGAAACAAATGTTGTTTAAATGGTTGGTGATGCCATTCAGACTATTCAATGCTCCTGCCACATTCATGAAGGTGATGAATGATATTTTCAGACCTTTTATTGATGATTTTGTACTTATGTATCCTAATGACATTTTTGTTTTCAGTAGGACATGGGATGATCATGTGAGTCATGTTAAAAAGGTGCTTGATGTTTTGCAAAAGAAAAATTCTATGTCAAAATGTTTAAGTATGAATTTGGTAAGACCTCTTTGGTTTACTTAGGACACATCGTTGGAGGTGGACAATTGAAAATAGATCCTTCTAAAATTGATGTGATTGTAAAGTGGCCTAAACCCACCAATGTTACATAGGTTCATAGCTTTTTGGGTGCAGTACAATACTGGAGAAGGTTCATTGCCAACTTCTCCATCATTACACCCCCTTACATGCATTGACGAGCATGGAGAAAACCTTTCAGTGGGGAGGAAAGAAATAGAGAGCGTTTGATACACTGAAAGAGAAGATCAGTACCGCACTAGTTTTGGCTTTACCTGACCTCCAACAACCTTTTGAGATCGAGATAGATGCCAGTGGGTATGCCATGGGAGCAGTGTTGACTACTCATCTCTTCTTCTAATTTGTATGGGTTCACTTTAGGCTGCCCACATCCATTGTGTTTGATCGAGACTCTCACTTTCTTGGAGAGTTTTGGATGAGTTTGTTGAGAATGATGGACGCCAAGTTGAAGAGAAGCATTGCATTTCATCTGCAGACCGACAGACAAACAAAGGTAGTCAAATGCACAATGATGCACTTACTCTGAGGCTATTGTGGCTAGCATCGCAAGTGGTGGGATGAGAAACTTCCCTATGTACAACATACATACAACTGGGCAGTGAATTCATCCACTCAGAGCTCACCATTTGAGACATGCTTTGGATATTTGGAAAAGGATCCCTTAGACATGGTATATGGGAGAGATGAAGA
Organism: Pinus taeda; assembly: GCA_000404065.3. Classification (NCBI taxonomy): domain Eukaryota; kingdom Viridiplantae; phylum Streptophyta; class Pinopsida; order Pinales; family Pinaceae; genus Pinus; species Pinus taeda. Next base: position 36,758 of record APFE031594725.1, on the reverse strand, counting down.
TTCTAGTGGGCAATATGATAGGGACAAAGTGGAGAATTTAATTCAGCAAATTTAGATGATACATCGGGAAGTGCAGGAACAGTTGGAGAAAATTCAAGCTCAATACAAATCTCGACATGACAAGCACCAAGTCGATAACTAATTATAGGTTGGAGACAAATTTTGGCTCCTCGTCGGAAAAGACAAAATGAAATGGGAAGGAAAGAATTTGAGACCAATCTGATATGGCCTATTCACCATATTAGAGAAGATTGGGGACAATGCTTTTCGTCTCGATTTTCCAATATATATGCAGATGTACTTAGTGGAACGTTGAAACTTGAAGCTTTATGAGCCTCCTTTGATCATGGACACCGAAGAGGTTGGATAGGTCCCTACAATGGATGATTTTGCACTAGAATACTTGGACAAGTTACTGGAGGACATTATTCTCGACAAGAGGACTAGGACTTCACGATGGGGAGACGTGGAGTACCTTAATATTGGTTTCAAAGGAATGCATCCAAGTAAGGCCCAATGGATTGAAAAGGAGAAAGTGAGGGAGAAATTCCCTCACTTGCCAATTGACAAATAAAGCTTTTGGTGGTCCAAAAGCTCATTAGTGGGGAGGAATGATCTAGGTGGCTCCAAAAATAGAAGTGGCCTTAAAAAATCTCAAAAATCAAAGTCGTCAAATGGAAGTGAAACTAGGACCATATCGTAGTGCTTGTCACCATGATTCCAATGGTGTGAACAACACTCAAATATGAGTTTGTATGCTCAAGATGTAGCTCGTCAAAGTTCTATTTAAACTAACCCAAGTGGTATTCACTAATGAGGCAACAATTTGGTGAAGGGATGACGGTGGGAAAGGGCGAATTTGTCACCTCTTTAATTCACCGAGTGACCCTTAAAAACATGATCTAAAATTTTAACTAATGTTTCATATAAAAATTCAAAAGTTATATATATTTGGGGTGGTGGGCTTCCACCCCCTCCACCCCCCAATGGACCCAATGACATACATGTGGTGGGTAGGCCACCCTTGGTGGGCCTGCTCGACCCACCAAACAACAAAATGCAAGCCATGTATATGGTGGAGCCAAAAGGGTTCAAAATTTCCCAACACATGTGCGTCAGCCCCTAACAGGTGACCCCAATTATAATAAAACAACGACAACCATAAAAAATATGTCGTGTATTAAAAATAAATTGAAACTATATTTGGGGTGGGCAGGTTTTGAGCCGATTCCGCCCCCAACCTTATTTTCCATGCCACCAATAGGCCAACAACTTGTCTGTTGATAAGTCTGCCTGATGCCTTATATAAAAACACTTAACATTTTCCATTCCACCACGCAGAGAGCAGAGCAGGGTCCGACCAACGGAACCGGGAGATGTCCAGGAGTGGTTGAACCCTGAAGAGGGGTATATTTTGATGTTAAGAAAATTCCTTTGGGGTTCATAAGAGCCAATGTCAGAATAGAACAAATTTATTGTCATTTTTACATGATTTCGTGCCACAAATCCAATGGTGATGTTCATTCTTACATATGAGCTCTGATTTTTTTTCCATGACCAAGTTTGGAGGTATAAGGGTCATTTATGTAAAGTTGATTATAATTCGTTTCTTTGCTTCCATTTCATGAAAGAAGGCCTCCCGACTTTGAGCAGGTCCCGGAGATGTAGCCCATATTGGGTGAACTCCATAATAAAATCATTTTTGTGCCTTTGATCTCATGGTTGTTTTATGATTTCTACTTCTTTTTTGACATGTTTAAGTTACTTGGTTACGTTCTATTTTATATGAATTTATGTATGCATCCTTGAATTTAAAAGGTTTGGATCACTCATTCCAATAGGGGTAGTTGGTTGCCCTAGATCATCACAACCATTAGATGGAAGGGACCTTGGGGTCTCAGGAGTTTTGCAAGAGTTTGGGTGAGATATGAAGGTCGAGATGGAGGGAAAGACCATTAAGAAATGGAAAAATTTATCACATGGGGTCTTGGGGCTAGTAACACCTTTGAAACATTGAACTATTTTATAATGGGAATTTCAAGATTTGCACAAAGGGAATACCTTAGTGGGACTTAGGCCACATATTTGAAGACGTGGAGATAATGGTGACATGGAATTTAGGAGGGATGCCACATGGCATGTGCCAATGGATTCTTAGTGGGGACAAGTGGCTCAAAAATAGTTGACACATGGCACTCCTGGAGGAATCCGTGTGGGTATGATGGCATTAAAAGTGATATCATCTCAACAAAAACATCGTCTTGGTGCTGATATCATCTCGACGTTGTGGAGCATGGTGCATAAGAAAAGGGGCGAGGTTTTATGTCTCGAGATTGGAAAATACCTCCTAAAATGGACCACAAAAATTTCCATCTCAGGATGATGAGAAGTTGACATCATATTAGGCCCGGGGCCTCGTGAATTTCTAGAGAGAAGTAGGAAGGTCAAGCTGAGATTAATGCTCCAAGATAGAAAAATGATTTCCTGTAAAATGTTACGAACAAAGGTCATCTCACCTTGGTACAAATGTCAGAAGCTTAAGGCAAGTGAAAAGGAAACCATCGAGGGGAGAGGGTCGAGAGACATAGGTTCTCATTCAGTAAAGGATGGGAAAGTTATCGTCTCAACCTAGAATTTAACACTTGGGAGCCACACCTTGGGCCAAGTGTAAAGGGGGTCAAATTTTGTATAACATGGGATTCCTAAATCACAAGCCATGGAGGGGGAATTCAGTGGTGCTACGATGTGGTGAGGTGGCATTCCACATAGGTGTGCCTTGGTGGCACCATATAGGCAATGCTACAACATGGGCTAGTTAAAAGAATGGCATGCCAATGAGATGGGATGCTATGTGGAAGACTTGATGATGTGGAAAGAGGCTATTGGATAGGAATTTAAATGACCATATATTTTGATCTAGGCTTGAGATTGAGGAAAATTTTATATCATCGGAAAGCTGTCAATGAGCCAAACACAATGGAAATATTTATCTTAAGTTCATAGGAGTTTGAAAATGACAAAATTTTAAGACCCCGTTTCCATAACATGACTTTGGAGGTCTGGTCAAGGATAGTAACACCTTCTTCTACCCTTAGTATGGGCTATAGGGTCGATGGGGGTGTTACACTTAAAACATTGTGCTTACACAAGCAAGACAATGCACAACGGACAAGGATGTGTACTTGAAATTTAAATCTTGATGAAGATATTAAAAAACTAAGTTTGTCAACTAGCCAAACCTTGATAACAATGTTTACTTAGATACGTGTGACAATCATACCATATTAAGAGAACAAAATATGTAATGATCTATGTTCATAACTTAATATAATATGTGTATAATTTGATGAGGTTAAATGGTATTGAATAAAGCAAAATGTTGTCTAAAATATATGTTGTATGCTCATAAAGGCATTGTATTCAAGTGCCATGTTTCATAATACTAATGTGACAAGTGGATTTTTTGATCATATAAGTTGCCATTTTTATTTCCATGTGATGTATGATGCTTGTTGAAGTTATATATATACTTCCCTTTAAACTTCTATCCATAACACCCTATTTTGAACCCCATCTTGTAGTAATATTATTATGACTTGTATTGCAAGAAGACGCCAACATGGATATTATATCACAACTTTGTTGATGTAGTAATATTTTTATTTTATAGGAAATATTGCCAACAATTGAATGAAGGGAAATGATTGCACATATGTCGATGCCATGAGAGGAAGCTGTGAGGGGGAACTCGAAAATTCCTTGTCAATAGAAGTACCTTTCTCATAGTCAAATGTTCATCTTCCCGTATCCTCGAAAAATTAGATTAATAATTGAACTATCGATTTCTTGTAGATATTAGAGGGGATGGAAGTGATATAGAACTTCTCTATAGCTATGGGAAAAGTACCCTTTTGGATGTTTTGAATTGACCACGCAATGCAAAGGACAAACTAAGAAATTATCATCTAGATTCATGGTTGTTAAGTGGTTAGGACAAAAGGAGAAGCATGTATGTGAAAGAAAAAGAAAAAAACTTGCAGAGAAAGAGAGAGAGAGAGATGAGGAGCTCTCAGACTATGACTCATAGTAAAATCTTTGCAAGAAAACTTCTAAGTAATAAAAACTTATGTGAAAATGTGAATCCACTAATATGGTTAGAGAGATTAGAGTTGAAGTCTTCAACCTGAGCTTGAAAGAGAGGATCATGATTTTTTTGAGTGATTTTTTTGAGTAAGAATGAGAAGCACTGGGAAGGGGAAGTGTAAAGGGACTACTAAGTAGAGAAGGCCCACTTTGTGTTATGCAAGCCAAATATGGCAATCTTATGACTAGAATCAAGGCTTAACTCAATGGGCTAATAGATCATGGTTTGGTTTATGTACATGAAGGAGAATTTCCTTCACATGTCTACCTTATATTTACCCTTTTGATGACGGAGTGAGGATACATCTTGTGGAATCAAATCTAATTTTGGGGTGGCCAACTACAAGAAGTACATAGTGCAATTGAGCCTATTGTTATGTGGAGAGTTTCTCCCCCCTTCTTCAGTTTCAAGAAAATATTAAAATAATTTAGATACGTGTAATTTCACTTTTTTACATGAAATTTCAATATATACATATATATGTTCAAAGTTTCATGGATGATGTTATTGTTTGGTCGCTGAGTATGAATGTGTCAATGAATGTTTGGTTGTTATTTGTAATTTCCATAGGAATGAGCTTGTTATTCAAAAATAATTCTTTCGATAATTTTGACTTGTGATACCTTGACTTTGTAATGGTCTCTATATTGAAAATTCATGATAGATGGGTTAGAGGATTGTAATGGGTCTCAAACTAGCAAACTAGGTCTATACTAGGATATGGGAAGAAATCTTAATATGTCAACAAGGACCCAATGTCTAAGTAACTTAATAAACCTATTATGATATTTAAAATCCTATGCAAATGTTGTTCCTTAATGCAAGAGGAAAAACCTTAATTTTATAGTGAATATTCAAAGGGAAGAGTCTTAACAAGATATTAGATAAAAGGTGTTAGAAAGTTAACTTAAGAATTTTTGAACAAAGGGAAGTTTTCAAAAAGGATTATGTGGGTTTGAAAGCCTTGAGTGATTAGAATTGAAGAGAGAGAGAGAGAGAGAAAGTTTCCCCAATTTGGTGAATTTTGGGGATTTAGCTTTAAGGTTCCATTTTGGTTCCTTAGAAAGAAGTTTGGTTATAACCAAGGATTTGAGGAGTTTTGCATGCCCTCACAAACTTATATAGACCTTAGAATATTTAGAAAGGATTTAGGCAAAGTGTCCACCTACTTGTAATTGGATTCCATCATTGAAAAAGGCCTAAAAATTCAATTTAGATGCATATAACTATGTTAATTTGGGGTTTAAGTTTTATCCCTGGTCTCTGGTCATATGGGGAAGCAATGGTCATGACTAAGGCCTTGCAGATAAAAGATACTAAAGGATAAATATTTAATGAGGAGTGAATTTTAAAATTGTTTTGTTATTTGGATAACTGAACATTTGGGTTCTTTGTTGAGCATTAGTGAATAAGTTGGGATGTTGTAGATATCCAAATATTCAAACATCTGGAAATAGTTGTTATGCAAGTGCTAGAAGGATGGATTGGATGTTTTGGATAATAGATTGTCTGGATTGGTGAATGTTGGGTGCAACCCAACTTAGCCCAATTTTTGGTCAAAACTTCACATTTTGGGGAAGTGGAGTGCGTGGTATCGTGGAGCTATGAATAATGCAATGTTGTAGGAGCTTCGGGGTGGGTTGAAGTTCCTTATTTTTGTAATGGGTTTGGACAATAGTTGATTGTTTTTAGGAGAACCATGGTATTTTGATGTACCTATTGATATAATTAGTACATATATAGGAGAAAAGATGTAACTCGAAGTAATGCAATGAATAAGTAATAATGATAGAAGCATAAAGAAATATCTCTGTAATCTGTTTTGGAAGGAAGGCTCCACATATAAGTGTGCAGAGGCCTAAAGTTTGCAGCTGAGTCACATACACCTGCAGCTGGGTCCGCGGGTCAAGGATTTATATGCTATTTAGAAAGAATAAATATAAGAAGTACAATTTTTTTGGGCATAACTTGTGTATGATTATTATGCATCTTTTTCTTTATTTTCAGTATTTTGGTTATATTTTACTTCCGCGTAGTATTGTTTATGGTTGTTAGTGGCATGGTTAAGTAGATAATCCAATCTTGTGAAGTAATCTATGTATGTTAAGGATAAAATAACATAAAAATACCACATCACATCATCCCTCAAGGCTGCATAAACCTTGTTCTGCATCCTCCCATAATGACTTTAGGTGAGACTGCGATATGCTTACAGGTCGTTTCCAAGAGGGCCAGTGATTGAGGGTTTTGTTGTTGTGCAGTAAACTATGAACCTAGGTTAGTCCAACCTAAGCCGACAAATGGTTATGTTGTTTGGACTAGGATTTGTTTGAGGGATATGCTTATGTGGCATCAACCGAAGTAGGAAATCCAAGAGTGGGTAGAACAGAAAGAATGAGAATTTGCAAATGAAGAGAACATAAACCCTCTTCTGTCAGCTAAAAATTGGTTGGAGAATTATATTTTCAAAGATCAATATGAAATCTTCTTCGATTCATTTCATGTTGAGCGATACGAGTGGATATCAAGGTTTAATGAGAGAAAAAAACTATTTTAAAGGAGACAAACCTAAGGAGTGGACTCCTTAATTAATACAACGACTCAAGAACACCGACAATAGGATCACAAGAGCTGTTGATTTCTGGATTGATAGCATCTTGGGAGGATTCATTACTGAGTTCACGGTAGACTCAATTTTGTCCTATAATGAAGCAGAACAAAATTTTTTCAAAGGATCGCAAGGTAAGTACTTGAAATCTTTAAAGCTCTAGATTAAGACGCTTTTATGTGAAAAGGGAGTTCTATGAATGCAATCGAATTATTAGATTACTTATGTTTGGAAGAAGATCTGAAGAAGAGACTAGACCAACATGAAGTAGGAAAAGATATAGAATAGACACTCAAAAGAGATCTCGTGGCCAAGATCCAAATACTTTCATAGAAGCTAACTATATCCCTCTACTGAGTGAATCTGAAAGTGAAGAAAACCTCCCTGAAAACCCTGAAGTAACACCACAATATTCATCCTTTCAGCCTGAAAGTTCGCTGAAGCCAAAATTAGTAATAGCCAGGGAAATTTTGGTTTTCCCCATCCCACTACTCTCCCTACCCCCAATATCTCCACCCCATCCCCTTCCCCTTACGAATATCCCTTCCCCTTACGAATATCCCTCCCCCTCCCCCCTGAGAAGGAATATGGCTGATGATATTAAGCTACCCGTGTTTAAAGGAACTAGATCAGAGGATCCAGAGCAATTATGGTTTTTATGTGAAACAATGTGGACAACAAAATAGGTCCATGATGAATATATAAATAAGGTGCAACTCATCACAACATTTCGAGATCGAGTGTTGACATGGTACATGAAGTATTCGAGCAATCGGATTAGATCATTCATAGATATTAAAACAACGATGGTAAAAGAATTTAAGAAGTCGAAGTCTATGTATCACAGAGTTAAAGGAGATTAAACAAAGGTCTACTAAGTCTATTTGGGAATTTGATCAGAGATTCAAAGTATTATTGGATTAGGTGAGCTTCGACATAGCTCCGTAACAACATAAGGAATGGTTCATACTCGCACTGCTGCCACAAATTAGATTGCCTTTGACACAATGTAAGATAGAAACTCAAGTTAAATCTTTAGAGCTTGCAATGAAATTAGAAGCTTCACCAATAGGAGATACCAAAGTAGGTATACAGAAGATTCAGAGTCAACTGGAAAATTTGACTCTGTAGTTACAAGATATGAGGACAAGTAAGGAAGTTCGTGAAGAAGTGTGGTGTACAAAGTGCAAATTAAAAGGGAATTCTAAAGAGCAATGCCCTCTCTTTAGAAATTACATGGCTAGTGGAGTTCCGAAACCTTTGAATGTCGGATCCAGCTTATGGTGCGAGATATGCGAAACTAGAGGTGAAAATCACGCAGAAGATTGTTATTTGTTGCAAAATTATGTGCAGACTCTAAAGAATTTATATTGCAAGTTTTGTAAATTAGTTGGACATGATGCGAATAAATTTTGAGATTATGAATTAAATATGGATCATGGTGTTGACACATATAGAATGTAAGCTGAAGAGCATGGACATGAAAGAAGTGGACAACACAATGATCAAGGCAACTATCAAGGAAGAGGTCGAGGTGGCAGAGCTGGTCGAGGTCATGGACAGATTATTTATTACAACTCCAGCCAAGTAGGTCACTTTGCAATAGATTGTTAGCATCCTACTGCGACATGTAAGTTTTGAAAATCATTTGATCATGTAATTGAGCAGTGTCCAGTACTTATGGAAAAAATGCAAGAAAATAAAAACAAAAGCCGACAAAAAACATTTAGATGATGGCTGTGGAACCAAGGACCGATGAACCTTGCATTAATATTGTAACAAGGAGTGGAGCTATGACTGGAAATGATAAAGAAGATGGAAATAAGGAAGTTGAAGACACATGGTTAAGAATGATTGCAGAGAAATATCTTGCCTTTGATGTTCAAAAGGAAAAATAAGCGTTTATGGAGGCAAGGCAAAGATTTATGGATGTTGGGGCTTCGACCTCCAGCATGCAGCCAAAACCAATGCAGAAGAATAACTGTGATATAATATCAGTTGCAACACAAGATGTGGATCCAAGTATTATAAAGTCTTTCCTACAAACTTGCATGAAGCTGTTAAGAAAGAAGAAAGATGTGGAAGGGATACAAGAATTGATAGATACATGTGCTTCTAAAGAAGTACCACAAAGCGATATGCACGTAATTAACAATTTACATCGACATAAGAGGAGGATTGGAAAAGAAATGAGGCTTAATGCACATATCAAAGAGTATGACATGGATCAGGTTATTTTTGATTTAGGATTTGATGCCAATCTTTTACCAAAGAATACCTGATAATTGATGGAAAATCCAAAGTTACAATGGTCACTAATTCAGTTGAGAATGGCCAACCAGTAGAAAATATTCCCTATGGGAAGGTTATCAGATGTTACAGTAGACATTGAAGGAGTACGCACTATTGCAGACTTTGAGGTGATATAAATTGTAGATGACAACAGCCCTATCTAGCATTTTTGGGACTGGATTGGGCATTTGATAATCTGGCTATAATCAACTAAAAGAAGAGGCAAATGGTATTTGAAAAAGACAACATGAGAGTAATTGTTCCATTGGACCCATCATAAGGGGTGATATATACAGAGCTTGCCAGATATGAGTATTTTGCACAAATAAAGACAACATTTTGTTGGGTGCGGAGCATGATTATCATCCTAATTTAGAGGTCTTTGTTTCAGCCAAATGTATACCCTAGGAACATTATACGCCCCTCCATGCGGGGGGGGGGGGGGGGCGCATGAGGGGGACTTTCCCCTGCGGGGGGGGCGGGCTTTTCCCCTGGGGTGGGGGGTTGCATCCCTGCTAGGGTTTGGGGTCAGCAGTCCCCCGCTAGGGGTTTCGAGGGCAGTGCCCTTGAAGCTAAAAACAGATGTAAAATTTCCTTGTAAAAGTATAGTAATTTCTAGTCAATCTTGGCCGTTCATTAGGCGGATGATCTGATGGTAGAATTCATGTTTAGTTTAGGGTTTTTTTTCCCTAGAAGGCAACCCCTCTCTTTGTTTGAGGGTATTGTATTGAGGCTGTTGAATATATGTGTATTCTCAGAGCAAGAAACAGATAGGTGAGACTATGAGAGAAAACAGAGGATATTACAACGGATCTGTTGTAGGTTGTGTCTCTTCATTTTTCTGGATAATAGAAAGGAAGGACTGGCTGTTCGGGGTGGACGTAGACCAAACTGGGTGAACCACGTATATCTATGTCTCTATGGTTTTATATGTTTGTGTTTTTCCACATATTATATGTCTTGCATTTATCTGTCATATATAATATTTTTCTAACACATTTATGAGATAAAAACCAAAGAATAGGAATGGGTTAGCCCCACTGCATATGGAAAATTGAGCTGGGAGCAAGACAGTTCTTGTACCTCAGATTCAAAAGAAGAATTGGAAAATTGGCAGAATAGGCTACATGAAGTGTCTACAAAGCGATGTAACTTCACTAAATCACTTCGCTCTATAACTTCTGAGGTATGTAACTTGCCTTACTATTATGGTTTAGGTAATGCAAGCACTTTCCTTAATGATTATGAAAGATAAATACCAAAAAGGAAAAGGTTGTTATCTTTGGGTGTAGCCTTGAGATATACACCTGCTAGATGATGAGTTGCACATAAAATAAATATAGCAAATTGACATGAGTGTCAAAGATTAATGTGGATCAGGTTTGGGCCAGTGGATATGTTGTCACTCACTGCTTTATAAATTTATCAGTTGCTCAAAGTGTAGAAAAGAAATGAAGTTTGAAGCCATTTCCCAAGCCACAAAATATCTCAAATCTCGTTCAGACCCTCTCCATTTCATAGCGCTCATGATAAGATTTCCAATGGTATATGGAAGTCCAAAAATGGACTTCAAGATCAGAAGTTAGAGCAATTTGAAGATGAGGGTTCTATTTCCTTGAAATGAAAGAGAAAGAACACATTAGAGGGCCCCGAGCACAATGAATCTTGGACATCGGCATGGGAAGACCTTGCAGTACCATGATCCCACAGTCCTGTAGTCCCACAATCCCGCAGTCTTGCAGTCCCACAGTCTTTCTATCCTGCAGCCCTATGGTCTCGTGATCCCACAGTCTCGCAGTTCTGCAGTCCCTCAGTCTCACGATCCCGCATTCCCACATGGCCCCCGCAATATTTGATGGGCCATCCTTAAGGAATTGTAGGGGTTGAAACAGGTTGACAACACAAATTGCAAATAATTCGGGCCCTTTAGTTTAAAGCGTCGGGGAGGGCAGAGGCCGATTTACACTGAAAATCATTGAAAAACCAAGGGCAGATGGAGCCCCCTTTCTTTCTCTTCTAGGGGGCCACGTGGTAGACTACTCGCAGCCCGTGGTCCCACAACATCATGTGATATTGCTGATTTGTGATTGAGTGTAAAAGCACCGTGGGAGGTCGAAAAATATTAACAAAGGAAATGCATGGAAAAATCAAGGTTAGGCAGACCCTTTCTCTCTCCTCCATGTGGCAGTACAAAAGGTGATGCAACAAGTACGGAGGACATGTGTCACTCAGAATTGACATTTTCAGGGGTCCTACGGGGGAGTTTCCAAGTGACACATGTCACCACTCATAAGGTGACATGTGGTAGTGGTGACGTTGCCCCCCGCAAATTGGCAATCGACGATCGCACAGGTAAACCTGCTCTTACACCAAAGTCTCCCCGAATTGTAATTGTGATATGCGGGGGTTTCTTCTCGAATATGATATTTCATGTGTTCTACCCTATAAGGATTTCACATCCAAACAAGTTGACCCATGCTATGAAAATAAGTGAAAGGGTCACCCTCTCTTGAGTTGTGATTGCAATATATTTGGTGGGCCCGATCTTAGGGATCGCCATGTCAAGGGCAAATGCCTAAGGTAAAACATATCAAGTGCTAGGATGCGGTATTCGTAGTAACAAAGGAAAAGCTCCCTAGAAACGAGCCTGAAGGACTTAGCGCATGAGGGCTAAGCCCCTGGTTATAGCCCCTGATCATATGATAATAAAATAAAAAAGGGACTAAACCAAAGGGGGCCAGGGAGCATCAAAGCCTAACATTCTATAGCACTTTCAAGAGTAAAAGTATCGCTTCCTTACAACCCCGATAGTATGGTACATGACTCTTAAGGCGAATGGGTTCGTAACTGAAGTGTTAAATGAAAGCATGGCTTAGTAGTAGACCAGTAAGGGGGGCTTAGGAAAACTTAATGGCACAACATGGAGCTCCACTTTGATACCCAGTAAATGACTGTAGAGATAGGCCCCCATTTCTTGTGTGCGACAGGCACTTATATTCGACCCACTCCCTACTCCAGAGAACGAGTCATTCACGCAGTCAAGGTAGAAGCGACAGGGAACTAGCTGAACAACCAGAAGGATGCACGAAGATAGAGACTCGGTATGGCCAAAGGTTTCCACAGGAATGTTTAGGGTCCTATAATTTATAGGATCTCAAGGTAATTGAGTCTTATATCTCAGGAATCCTATTTTGTAAATACTTGTCAATCTGCAAATGATTTCCAAATAAAAGAAAAAGAAAATAAAAATGAAAAGAGGGTATAAAGAAGAAAAATAAAGAGAAAAAAAAAATATTGAAAAGGAAGAAAGGTTGAACCCCACCAAAAGAAAGAAAATAAAAAAAGAATAATATTGAAAGTGTTGCAAGTCTAAATGCCACTAATCATACTTAGTTTTGCTTCATTACTATAAAATAAAGTTGTGTGCAGCTTGTTCAAAATATCATAATCACTAGATGTAGTTTAATCATACAGTTTAATCATAATTAAACTCATTTAAATTTCTGTAAATGAGATAGAGAATAAAGGTTTATCCAATAGTTTAATCTGGGTATATCATTAGTTAGGTAGAAAATTATATTGACCCAACTGTTTAATATGGGTCAATAGGAGAAATAAGGGATAGGTTAGTTAGCTTTTCATTATGCATAAAAGAAAATAAAATGGGTTTGCTAGTCTAAGTGCACCCTAGAGACATAAATAAAAATTATAGTCTAGCTAAGGGTAGGTAGATTAGGGGATTTGGAAAATATTTGTATTTAAAATGTTTATCCTAAGTTTGAGGATATCATGAAAGGTCAAGAAAATGTGCGCTGGGATAAAAGTGTTTTATAAATTACATTTTTTTTTCCTTATCCTAAGTTCAAAAAGAAATAATAAAGTGCAAGTGGAAAAATTTTGTTTGTCCTTTATGATTAAAGGTCAGTGGCTTTGAGTGCCTTGGGATCCGATCCCTTACTTCATCCACAAACCTCATCCTTTCCTGCCATCCCTTTGCATTTTTCCTTTACTATCACGGGGGGGGGGGGGTCCGGAAGGTGGTTTCTTCCCACCGAGCCCTACCCCTATATGTGGCATGTTGTGGTGATTTTACACCCCCCCCCCCGACAATACCACTTACTACCACTGCCCCCTCCAGAAACCACCTATCCCTTATTCGTTCCTATCATTCTCCACCACTTTTCCTCCACCATTCACCACTCGCCACATGGCATGACTGTTGGGCCAATTGAATGCGTTCCCGACCAAATACCTGTTCATCATTTATTTTGTTTTTCCTAGGTAACTGTTCAGTAGCAGTCCCACACCATTTCCAATAGGACTTTGTCGCAGTGTTTAAAAATCCCTCTGAGCCTCTCATCCTCCCCATTTTTCACTCCTAATGGTTTCTGTTGTTCATAGTTTCCAACAGCAATCTCCATCAGAACATTCTTGTGACCAGACTACAACAAAAACTGACTTTCTTCCATTTTCACCTGACAGTTCGTTATTTTTCTGACCTCGGTAAGCCTCCTCAACAAATTCATCCAATTCATAGATTATTTACAATCATGCCTCCTAAGATTAAAAACCAGGATAAGACCATTAACCTTTTAATTCCCCCTTCCATAGATTTGTATCATATACCATTAGCAGATAGAGATTTCAAGATCAATTTCACTCAATGTGATTGTGATTTTATGGAACTATATTGTTGGCTAGAGGATAAGCACACAGACAAGACATATGAGATTGGGCTCTGGGAGTCTAACCTCCCTCATTATATTTTCTCCTTGACAATCCAAGCCCCAGAATTTACCAAAAGATGCCAAGCTTGTTACATCCCTTCCCAAAGATCCATAATTTCCCCTACAGGTGACATTCTTTTCACCATTACAACCAAATGCATTGACCTAATGATGCTAGTCCCCATTGTTGAAAATGTTACCCCTTTCTCCCTAGAAGCCCTCAAACAACTTTATCAAAAGTTAGAATTTGCAACCAAAGACAAAATTTTTGAGATTTTCTTGCCAGAGAATGCCCAATTACCCAACAAGAATCCTCCATATCATTATTCCATTTCCCCTAATCATGCCAAGCATATTATTTCCATCATTTCTTACATTTTAGGCTATCATTATGATCAGTGGGTAGATAAGCCCATTTTAGGATTGCTCTCCACTTTTTCCACAGACAGTAATCCCTCTATGATTTTCAATTTCATTCAATTCTTGGCTGACAATATCCATGAGAAATTTATTATATTTACTATAGAGCAGGTGTTCAATTACACCTCTATTTTGATCTACATGTTCATCTATTATCAAGCAAAAAAGTTCAGGTTTGCATTGCATAAATTGGATGATGCAGGGAACCAACAACCAATGATCTTTTGGACCTCATTTGTCATGAAAGAACAACAAGAATTCACATACAAGCAATTCATTGAAGACTTTGTTCATCTAGCCATGAGCATTCTCAATAGTGCAGTACAAGCCAAAATTAGTGTGGAAATCAAGAGAATTCTGCATGTCTCAGACCAATCAAAGACTAGTGATTGTAATCTATATGAAAACTACACAAAGATTAGAGATTATGGATGTGAACTAGCCCCCTATAAACTCCCAAAATACCTCCCAATGAGGATCTTTGCTCTGGAGTATATCAGGAAGATGTTGAACTTAGATGACATCCACTTTGTAGTGGCCAAGATGAAGGCACAATTCAGAATAAAAACACTGGTGGGCCCATTTATGTGCAACACAAGGACAGTAGGTGAGAAGGCAGATAAAATATTGAAGGAGATGAAGTTTATCTTGAGCTTCACATGGTCTTATGACCCCTGTGGCATCATCTCAAATATCGGAGTGGAAAACAAGAACACTCCTTATATTCACACTTCAAGGCCAGACATAGAGCAATATACCAATTGGTTAGAGTGGGACAAAAATACCTTGCAGGAAGCTGAAGAACAACTTGTTTCCACTTGCAGTTTTCATACCCTCGTTCCTTAGGAAAAATCAAGCAGAAGGCAGATCGAGGAAGGATAGTCATCTACTATTGGAAGTGAAGCTAGAGACTTTAGAATCAGTTTTAGAAAGAGACCCAATGTAACTCACAAACCAGAAGTAGAAAAAGACACTGAAGAGCAGGTGACTATCATCATCATAGATTCACCACCTGCAATCACCAATTTCACTACATATCCTTCTAAACCTTCATCTTCACAAGGTCATAAGGAGACTGAGCTAGAATCACAAACTATCCAAACAAATAAAGAGAAGACAGTTTTTGACAAGTACAGGGAGATAAAGCTCAAGAATGAAATTCTCAAAAACAACACTTATAACCAATTCTGGAAGTAGACTTTCAGTTCACAAAGTACATTTATGTCAGTATTTGATACAGAGCATGGTAAAATGCAGATGGCACTTCTCGAGGCCCAGATTCCACAACCCAAATCAAAAGCAGACTACAAGAGCACCACCTTTGAATTCAAAACAAAGGACATAAATCTCATTGATCAAATGGAGATGCACAAGCAAACTGGTGAGATGATATCCTCCACTCTGACTAACACTGCCATTTCCATATCCAAATTACAGGTTTATTTTGCAAATTTACAGTCACAGTTGAAGATTGAGAAAGTCTCCTCCTTGGCCAAAGATAATAGGATCAAGTATTTGGAAGACTTGGTGATCAAGATAGGGTATGACCCTAAAGATGTCAACGCTGCTGAGGAGATTGTTGAAAATAAGAACTTAGACATTGTTGGATTTTAAGCCTCTGTGGAAGTTTTTTGTAGCTTCATGTTCCGGATTATCCACAGTTTCTAGTTCATTCTGCCGACGTTTCAAACCCCAAAGGGGGTCCATCATCAGGACAAATCAGATAGATAGAAAATGAATGAAAGATTATTGAGAGAAGGAGCCATGCACCTTGGTATAAATAAACCAAAGAACCCTAATTTATAAGGGCCGACACATGATTTTTAATTTTTTTTTTTATTCTATTAATTAATTATTTAATTGTTCATAATTAGGTCAGGTTTAATAACTCTAATTTATTTATTTAT